>PVJC01014913.1:0-35777 GCA_004026665.1 Murina feae
GGGAGCCAACATTTTACCACTCCCCAGCCACTGGTAGGGAGGGTGGGGTGGTTCTCTGATTAACTGAGGGGCAGTTTCCCCCAAGAGCTGGACATTGAGAGCAGAATGGTGAAGCCAGGACTCACTGGGGATTTCAGGAATTGATTTGTCTGTGTTTAGGGATCTGTGTGGAAGAGGGAACCCCCCCCCCCACTCCACCCCCCAAGGAGACAATGGGGTTGCCCACAGTCTGGGGTCTGGACTGAATGAGGACTAACTTTCTAATCTCGCTCTTAGAGTTGTCTAGGCCCAGAGTATTCTCAGAGGCCCTGAGCTCTGGCTGAGGCAGCCACTCAGACAGAAAGCAACTATCGAGAGCCCAGGCCAGATGGCCAGATGCGATAAGAGGAAAAGTGAACTTATCTTGGATTCTCTGTCTCCTGGGGCACAGGTCCCAGCCAGATAGGCAGTGTGACTAACAGAGGATTTCAGGGCCTCAGGGGCTTCCTGTGTGGCAGGCATCCCTTGGCTCTGAGCATGTCCTCCCCAGGGCAGGGGGATGAGGCCTGACTGCATAGGACACCTCTCATTTCACATGTGTGAAATGTTAGTTACACAGGCCATTGCCTCCCCAGCCCCTTCCAACATCACACTCCAGACACTCTGTGTTTCTCATACCCATTACACTTCCTCCCAACTTTATACATGTTGTTCTTTCTGCTTTGAAAGATGCTCTCACCTCCTCAGATTTCAAATGTCACATCTTCAGAGAGGCCTCCTTTGATTGCCCTCTACTCTCATATCACTCAGGATCTCCATCAGAGCACCTATCACATTTGTCTTAGCTCACTTAGGGATTTGCTTGATGGTTACAGGCCTGGAACGGTTGGGGGAACTATTGTCTGTCTTGGCACAGCAGGTCATATCTCAGGCCAAGAGTAATACTTCAAGTACAGAATGCTCTCAATAAATATTTGTGGGATAATAAAATTAATCTTATCATTGATACAAACCCTGCACCCAGTTCCCACAAGTCACAGTTATTTAGTCATAGTGAAAACTCCCAACACTTTAGTATTGAAGGTTCTAACCCCCTCCCCCAAATTGGACCATTTCGGTTTGGTCCTACTCACCTATCTGTGCAGTTTCACCTCTTATCCTCCCACTCCCCCGCATGCTTCTTGCAGCATAAGAGAGCACTTTTCCAAACACATCTCACTCTTCATGCACCCAAGCCTTTGCACATGCACTTGTTTCTGCCAGAATTCCTTTTCATGTCCTCCCTGATTCTCATACTTCAGTCAGTTTTTCACCCTCAGTTCTTTCTGGCTCAGGCAGAGTCTGCCCCTTTCCTCTCTTTGTGGATCAGCTGGAGCACTCAGGACTGTGGCCATGATTCCAACTGAGTGTGTCCTGTGTGTGTCAGTGGACCAGGGTCTGGCCCAGAACTGCACAACCAACATTTGCCAATTAAACTTTAGAGGGAAGCAAATGCCCCAGAGACCCAAGATGTTGGACTTGGCCGGATTGTGACTGTTGCCCCTCCTGCTCTAGGGAGACATTGTATGTGTCACAATTAACCCCTTGGCACATAGTTCCAACTCTTTGTCCATTCATTCTGGAAGACTTTCAGATTTGCCTTGGAAGCCTAGAGGTGAGCATCCCTCCAATGTGACCGTCTCCTCCAGCTGGTCCTCGTGTTTTACATTTTCAAAGATCTTGAATGAAGCATTGCTGAATCACAGCAGCAAGTGTACACTGAACCACCACCCCCAGGAGCCACATGCTTCTCTGCCCCCATCGTGGCCATGCCAATCCCTCATGGCAAGGTTCAGACAGAAGCCAGTGTGTGACGCCTCCTCCAGCCTGTCCTGGCCATAGACATCCAGTCCAGACTCCCTGCCCCACATTGTACAAGTCCTTGCTTCTTCTAATGAGTCCTTTTGTTTCATTTCTGCCTCTGCTCCAAGATTTTATCCAGCAAACCCTATTTATTATGTCAGAATAAATTTGTTTCTGCATTTTGTTTTTTAATGTCAAGGTGTATAAGATGGCTAAACAGAGCTTCAGACATTCAGAAGAGTGGCTATGACTCCATCTCCTGAGAGATCTGGAGGACACAGCAAACCCAGGAAGCTAGCCCCCTGCATGTGCCTTGGAGGCCAACATGGACTTACTAGTAGTCCTGAGGCCCAGTATAGCCCTTGTGCTTGCTGGTTCCAAGGGGCCCAAGCTGGGTAGGGGACTGAAGAAGAGGTCTAGAATATGAACGGATGCAGGGAACCACAGACTATGGGAGCCATGGCAGCAGGCTTTACAGAAGAGGCAGTCGGGCCCACTTAAGGCCCCGCATGAAGGGGACAGAGCTGGACTCAGAGCCAGAACTCCCTGACTTCTTTTTGCTGCTTCTGCCAACCTTAGGAATAGGTTTTTCCGAGGGAGGCTGAGGACCTATGAGATCCCATGCCCTCTCTCACTGCATAAGCTGACAAACCACACAGCTAAATCCAGCAACTCATTTGTATATGGTACAAATAGCACTGAAGACTCCCACCTATCCAGCCTCAAATTCCTTCCTCTTTCTTTTTGCTTCTGCCCCCAAAGCAGGGGCGGCTGAGAGAGAATCCAGTTAGCTCCGTCAGGATCAGGGACAGACTGCCTTCTCAGAGCCACTTTCCTATTGGCAGCCCATGTGACCCCCACTTTTCCCACTGTGTCAGTCTGGAAGTCACATCCATCACTGTGCCTTCAGAGTTAGCTTAGCTTAAAGTTATAACCAAGTGTTCTTTTCCTGGTCTCTTTAGTGCTGTGTTTTGCACATTTTTGTGCTTTTTGTTGATTTCTGTTTAAAATGCCCCCCCTTCCCCAAGTGTAGTGCTGAAGTGCTGTCTAATATTCCTTAAACAGAAACACACACAAGATAAGGTTACATGTTGATTGGTGGGTGAAAATCAATCAAGGCTTTCAGGTCCCTACAATTTCCCTAGGAGCAATATTCAATATTTGCTATCTCAGTGTTTCTGAGACTTTATGAACATAACTACCATGAATAATGAGAACTGACCGTACTTTGGCCAACTGAGTCCTCCAAATGGGTATATGTGAGAGGTAGGTCTGCCATTACCCCACTTCAAGGTGAGGTGCAGAGAAGTGAAGCAACTCACCCTGGCTCATCTCCCAGCCTAGATAGTGTTGGGGCTGGGGCTTGAACCCAGGTTGCCTGAAGGCTCACCACTACCTTATACCTCATCCACTGCATTAATTCAAGTGAGGGTCACATGGAGGCAGCAGCCTTGAGCACCTTAATTGTTTCACTCAGCAAATGGGGTGAGATATCCAATATGCTATGAGTAGGAGCCAAGGAGATGACAGATACGATGATGATGACGATGCTTTGTAATCATGGGGTGGGTCCCTGTAACTCCTGTTACCATGGTTTCTGGATGAAGGAAAGACTGATCACTCTTTGGAACAGCCTTTTTTGGAAGACATTAAGGCTGACTGGGTCTGGAAGGAGAGATACTGAATGACAAGAAAAGGCAGTGCTTTTAGGTGAGGGGATCCTCTCTAAGCAAAGGAGCAAGGCAGCATAGCCCAAGATACAGAAAGACAGATTTGAGCAGGGCACAGCTTGGCAAAGTGGAATTTAGATATTTTAGCTGGTGAAGGGAAGTTAGGGGCAGAGGCAAGGAGGCCTGAGAGGGCTGGCTCCTCTCAGATGAAGTCTGTGGCTTCCTGGAGCCATCTGGGCAATGAAAACAGAGACATCTTCCTTCTGAATGAATGCAGAATCCCTCATAGAGTCCCCCTAAACTAGCCTGCAGTTAAGAGGATTTTATAGCATGCAGATCTGACAGCAGCTCGGAGGGTGTATCACTTCCTATTTCAATAGCCCAGTGCACTAGGCAGCCCTGGGTGAAGTGCTAAGGCCATGGCAAGCTGAGCAAGTCCAGCATGAATCTGAATCCCTCTCCTCTCCCACATTAGCCTTGCTCTCCAAGAGGGATACCATGCATTCAGTTGCACCATACTCCAGAAGCCTGGAAATTTGCACTCCCTCTTCCTCCTCCTCCTCCCAAACAAAAGCACATCTTACAGGTACCTGCTGCTTTCATCCCCAGCAGACTGGTCTAGGCTTCCACCTTCTACCCCCTAGCCTGCTTGCTTTGTTTGTGGCCCAACCCACCCATAATCACTCTCCAAAGAGCAGTCAGAGGAATTTTAAAAAATACAAATTGAATTGCTTCCTCCCCTTTCTAAAGCTTTTCAGAGGCTCTCTACTTCACGAAGAAGAGACTCCACATTGTCTACCTCAGCCTACAATAGGAACTGACCCCTGCCCTCCTTCTCCAGCCTCAGTTCTGCACTTTCCCCTCGCTCATTCCATTCCAGCCTCACCAACCTCTTGCTATATTCCTCAAACACACCAAACACGCACCTACCTCAGGACCTTTGTACCTCTTATTCTCTGTTTGAAGTAATTACCACTCCCCCTTCCCCCACTGCATGCTTATTTTCTCTCTGCCACCTTTCAGAAATGGTTGTTTTTCAAACAACTTATGATGCTCAGTGCTTAGGGTTTGTTGTGCTCTCATTCTCATGATCTCATGCCCAATTTTAAGCAGAGTTGCTCAACTCTTCTTCCTACCAGACTGTGTCTCTGTCTGTATGTTGCTTATTCTTATCCTGATTTCAAGTCTCAGCTCAGATGTCACATACTCAAATGAGGGGCTTGCTGACCACTGTATCTAAAACTTACGCGTTCTCTGAGAATCTGTTTCTTTTATTCAAGTACTGATCAACTGATTGGTTCACTTGTCTTTTGCCTCTCTTGCCTACCAGATAGGGATCCTGAGTATCTTAATAGAGGTCTCCACCCTTGGAGACCTCAACTGTCACATAAAATTAGGATGACTTCTTAGCACCAGGCCCAATATATTGCTGGGCTCAGTATTTATTTAATGAATGAACAAATCCCTATATGATAGCTGGGTAAAATGAGACTCAGGGAAACTCAATGAATTACTTCTGACTCTTAAGGTGGGTCAGGCTTTGAACTCCCTTGAGGGCAGCCTCCAACACACTCATAGATACACACACACAACCTGGTGGGAGGTAAGAGCCTTCAGGCAACCTGGGCAGTGAGACTGTGAGAATGAGAACTCAGTAAATGTAGAGAAGCATGAGACTTGGTTGGAAAGTTTGTAAGGAGAAAATTCCAACCAAGGGGAGTTTGCTGAAGGCAACCACCCCAAATTACTCCTTGGCCTTTCCAAACAAGTCTGTTTACGTGCGGAAGGACTCTTGGGTGTTTACTGGAATATTTCTGCTTAATTGTTAGATGTCCTTGCTTAAGGGACACTGCAGATGCATGTGTCCTCCCAAGATTACTTACCCTACTGGTTGTATCTAAAAGATAAATTTTATCCCAAACTGCTGTTACAGTAAAAGCCTGGAGAGGCAGACGAACAGGGCTTTCTGGTTCCTCTAGCCAGGCAGTCCCTTAGCCCTCTCTTTCACAGCAAACCTGTGTCAGAATCATCATTCATCCGTCGCTCAGGGTTTGCTGGTCACCAGGACATAGGTGGAACAAATTTTAACCAATGAGCATCAGATGTTGTTTGAAAAATAACATTTCTTAAAGGTGGCAGAAAGAGAAAGTAACCAGCAACATTTTCCAGGTAAGGCATATCATATGTACAGATTTAAAAGCATCATTTCTGAGTGAGTCCTGGGCCAGGTGCTACTTTACTCCAGACACAGGCCTCGGAGGGGAGATATTGATCACTGATGTTTTATAGTTGAGTGGCAGTGTACAAAAGCTCTGCTTTGTGAGGCCACACTGCAAGGTTCTAAACTCAACACTGGCCATGGTAGGCTGTGTATCGGACTACCTGACAGAGTCTGATCTTTCTGAGCCTTAGTTTCCCCAGCTGTAAGGTAAGTGGACTGGCCTTGGATAGAGGTCACGGTTTAAATGTCTGCAGGAGACCAGGCATCTAACCCCTCTGGCCCAAAGCTGCCATGTAGAGACGTGGGTCCAGCATTGTTAGAGGTACTAAATGTGTGCAAAAAGCCAGAATTTTGGAGTTACAAAAATAAACCTCTAAATTTAAAAATGGAATTAGTTAATTCAAAGTTTTAAAAAATATTGTGCAGGTCCATGCTTGTCACCTACCATGTCCTATGGCACACCATTTATGACTGCTAGAGCAGCTGCCCTAAGATCTTCTTGCTCCTTCTGAGGCTCTAGCCCCTCTCCCCCTGTTCCCAGAAAGCCTGTCTATAAGAGCCTCTTCCTTGGAAAGGCATGAGACCCTTGGGAACCTTGAAATTGAGTCAGGAGGCACTTCTGGTGGTGTTCAAGTCTAGTTGGGTAAAAGCAGAGAAAACCCTTTCTGGGTGGCAGGCCAGGTCTGGTTTCAGGTTCTTGGTACCAGGACATAGGTGGCAGGAGAGCCTCATCTGGAGCACAGATGACCATCCCTCAAGAAGGACCTGCTTGGTTGCCAGGGCCACATTCTCTGACCCTCTAGAGATAGCTTCTCTACAGAAGCCTTGTTCACACCCTAGTTGGTTGGGGTCAAGGGTGTGAGGGTTTTTGTCCTGACATGTTCAAGCCAGAGAGGCTATAGGAAGGGATTAAACAATGCTTCCCACATGAACCCTACAGTCCAGGTCAGGTGGTTCTCAGAGGATGGGGAGTCACTCATCAAAAGACTTCACAAGCTTCAGAGCATTATTCTTGACTGAGGACTGGCCATGAACTGACCTTGCATTAAGTGCTTTAATTATATTAGCTCACCAACTCTTCACCAGGCTTATCACTTCTATTTCAAAGAGGAGAAAAGTGGGGCTCAAAAAGAAGTGACTAGCCTAAGGTCACAAAAAAGGATTTGAGCTCAGTCTTTCTGATTCAGAGCCAGCTGCTGTTAGCTACTACTTCACTACACGGCCCAGGGCTAGAGTTAGGTGCTACCTAGCAGGATTTGGTTGAGCTCTTGGCCAGGCCAGTTCTCTAGTCAGGGCTACTATGAACCCCTATCCCTGGGTTTGATGATTTTCTCTGAATGAGTTAAGATGATGGAAGCCTCTGCCTCTGCTGGCCATGGGGGCAGAGGTCTGGGACCCTCTGGACCAGAACCTGCGCACATGGAAGAGAAAGGTGCCCAGTCCTGCCTGCGACCTTGGCTGCCCATTGCCCCTTCCTTAGGCCCTTCTTCAGATGTGTGGTCCCAGACATCTTCTCACCAGAAACACCAAAACCCCTGACATGGGTTTCCCAGTCACCTAGGACCTCCCCAGCTTAGAGAAGTCTCACTACAACCTCTTCAGTTTGGAGAGGTGAGGTACTTGTCCCAGGTCACATAGTTGGCCTTGGATGGAGGTCACAGTTTAAATCCACAGGAGACCAGGCACCAGAGATCAAAATAAGTATGTGGAGATTCCAAATTCCAGGGCTAGAGGAGTGGTCCTAGGAGATTGTGATTCCAGTGATTTTAAACCAGGTTCTGGAAGCCCTCAAAGGGCCTGGGGAAGGATTTTTAACTCCTATCTACTCCAGGTTCCTGAGAGCAGCACCATTTTCTTTTTTAAATCCATACAGAATGTCTACATGGTATTTTGAGATCTAGATTAATTTGACCTCCTCATAGTACAAACAAGAAAACTGAGGATCTGAAAGGCAAATCCCTGAGGATCAGGTGGCAGAGCGGGACCCTTACCTGAGGTTTTGAGTGTGGGTATGTTCCCTGCCTGCACCCTGTGCCCCTGCAACAAGGAAGGAAGTTGCCTTCAGGTCCCCAGCCTGACTTCAGAGGTCAGGAAGGCCCCTGAGCGCCCTGCCCTCTCTAGCTCCTGACCAGAAGTCCCCAAATAACATTGTTTCTCAAAAATCACTACTACTGCAACCTGCCAGGCAACATTTACCCCTCGCCCATTCTGCTTTGGAATCTGCCACAACCATCGTCTTATTTATCCTTAGAGACCCATCTGAGGAGTTGACTTTGTCAATAGCTCTGCTCAGGGCCCCCTGCCCTATTCCCCAGGACACCTTATTACCACCCCCCCGGGGGGGAGGGGGGATCCAAGCTTAAGAGATGCCAGCTTTCAAGCTGTGGTTATTGGATCATAATTTTTCTCATACATTACAGCTATAACTACTAGTAGTGGGTGCTGATGAAATTGGAGAAGATGGCCAGAGTTACTGGCTGCTATGGCTCCCGTCTAATGCAAAAACTTGACGTACACAGCCCCTATCTGATCTGGTGAGATAGTGGGAAGGGGGTTGGGGGATGAGAATGCAAGATTTGACTTTAAAAATACTATTTGGCTTTTAAAATACTGGTTCTAACATGTGAACCTTGCTGCTGCCTTTAAAAGCCCTATGGTTCCAGGAGCCTAGCTTGGGAAGTACTACTTAGAAGAGCCTCATAAAATTACCCTCACTTCTGGAGGGCTGGTCAAACCCTGGTGATAGATCACAAAAGCCTGGCTTTTTACAAGCTGTCACAGGCTCCTGTGTCCAGTGTGCAAAGCCAGACACTGCCAAATCCCGCACACCCTGATTGCTGGCTCCTTTCATCATTCTAAATGACCAAGCGTATCCCAGAATAGAAAGATGGTGTTAACAGGCTCATTCACTGTGTCTAGAGTGACAGGTGGCATATTGGGTGACAGAATCAGGAGCCAAGAACCCTGGGCAGAGATGGGATGAAATGAACAGTACAGAATTGAATGGGAAAAACCATGAGTTCAGTTCAGGTCAACTCAGGCAATGTTGAGTGCCTTGGTGCCAGGGCTGGGGACAGATACACAGGAAGGGACAAGGCCTCATCCCCAGAGCTTATATTAATTTGTAATCGGGCATTTTCCCGCCAAATCGAGTCGTAACGGGAAGAAAGAAATCCAATGATGGTCTGACTTTGCAAAGTCTATCTGAGTTGTCTTGCACATTTTCGTTGTTGAAATGCCAGGCCCTCCATATTTGACAGAATCTGTCTCTACTCATCGTTTTTGGGAAAAACTCGTCTCCCGCAAAAAATGTGTTAAGATCCTGGGTTTGGAACCCCAAGTAAGACAATTACAAAAGAAGGCAGCATGTGTGGAAAAATGCCTTCACAACTCTTGCCTACCACAGACACATGGTCTGAGACTGCATGTCTCAGAAAAAGGGGCAGGACCAGGAAGGGGGCGGCCTGCACTGAACTTGGGATAATGTGGATACTGTTGGTGATTCTGGAAAAGGGACATTGCCAAATTGGAGCCTGACGAGAAGAGGGTAATCCACATGGGGAAAAGTTTCAAATCCATCCCACATGACAAGTACTTATTTACAGAGGGGAAACCATACACACTGGGCACTGGGTAAGCACTAAGGACACAGAGTGAGTAATCCTTGTCCTCAAGAAACTCACAATAAAGGACAGAAACCACAATGAAATGCCTCCTCTACTAACTGGGTGTAGCCACATGGAGCAGCATTGCATAAAAAAGCCTGGACTGACTGAACAAGAGAACTGTGACTGATTAGTGATGTCTGTTACAGATTTGCTACAAATGGAGTGTGACACAAGTGCACTATGAGTCACACCTAGTCTTACAGGAGGGTGGGCTTAGAGAGACTGGAGTAGTGATCTGGAAGAGAGAGGCACTTCAGAAAGGCATGGCTATTGTCCTCAAATACCCAGAAGACAATCAACATATACACACAGTTACAGGTTGTCACATTACAGCCAGAGCGGGGGGGAGGGAAGGTGGAGGCTGTTAAGGGAAGCCGATTTTGCTTTATTATTAGGAGGCACTTTCTAAGAGGCAGAGCTGCCTAGAAGATGAGGCTAGACACAAGCATGATGGAGATGCCAGAGATGGATTCAAACAAAACACCCATGGGTGTGATCTTTAAGACTTTCTCCAGGCCTGAAATGTCTGTTTTTTCTCTGCCTTCCTACTTCACATCCAGTTCTGCATGTAACATCAGACATCATTTTTGTGTATGTGACATTCATAAGCTTTTTTTTTTTTTTGCCTCCAAAGAATTGTTATCAACAGGGAGAAAAGACAGAGAAAACTGTTCACACAGCCTAGCTACACAGGAAATGATGTGAGGACTAACACCAGGGCCTCAACACAGTAAGGAAGAGCTTAAAACACCTTTCTCTGGGAAATCTGGCAGCCCAGAGCCCCCTCGCCCCCACACACACCGAGGTGATGAACCAATCCTCAGAATATGCTCAGCTGATACTTGCTTCCCCCCAATACCTGCTGCTGACTTATAGGCATGGCCAGTAAGTCAGGATCCTTGAGCATAAGCACTAGTTCCTGCACTCACTCATTATATGATTTAGGTTCTCTCATCTATAAAATGTGAACAATACTAGCTTGCCCTGTCCATTACCCTGGGACTGCTGTGAATCACTTGAGTACACCGGTGGGAAAGGCCTTGACAGGTGAGGAAATGTGATTACAATCACTTGAGAGGCCCACACGTCTCCTTAGCAAGGAGCCCACAGAGCAATTGCCCAATCCCAGCCCTAAAGAGATTCCACAGAGGCTGTGGGTTCGTGGCTGGGGAAGAAGTAAGGGATCATATCCCTCTACGGGGCTGGCCTGAGGACTCATAGCCGTTCACCCCCTCCATGCCATTCTTGCATCACAATCCTAATATTTTAGGGTGTTGTCCCCTCTAATTTCTCTTCACTACCCTCTTCATGCCAACACATTAGGCTCGCAGCTTCCAGACGTTTGCACTGGCTGCTTTCTGCCTTTACTACCTCTCTAATTCTGCCTCTTCCTTTAGGTCTCAGGTCCAGCATTACTCTCTCAAAAAAAGCCTTTCCTGCCCAGCCAGCATGGCTCAGTGGTTTAGTCTCGACATATAAACCAGGAGGTCACAGTTCACTTCTAGTTAGGGCCCATGCAGGAGGCAGCTGTTACTATCTCTCCCTTCCTCTCTGAAATCAATAAAAAATATATTTAAAAAATTTAAAAAGCCTTTTCTGACTGGTCCCCACCTTGGTTCCCCTCATTGGGTCAATACCCCATGTTTAGATATGCCACAGGCTCTTGCCATCACACTGTTTTATAGGCCTCTCCCTTTTTATTTATTACAAGCCTTGGCGGGCCCTGGTTACCTGAGCCTCAGGCGGCCCTGGGCGGCTGGGCAGCTGCCATCTGAGGCTTGCCTGCACCTCAGGCCAGCCCTGGGCGGCTGGGAGGCTGAAGGGGACTGGAGGTCTCCAGAGGCAGGCATGTGGAGCACCTTGCCATGTGCCTGCTGCCCCGGCGGGGCTGAAGGGACTGGGCACCGCCATCTGGTGGCTGTGGGTGCTGCCATCTTTAAGGGCATGGCAGTCAGTTAGCATATTCCCTCCTTATTGGCTGTGGCCGCTGCCATCTTTGTGATGGCTTGAGGGTCAATTAGCATATCCCCTCTTTATTAGATAGGATTATTTTTTAATCCTCACCCAAGGATATTTTTTCACTTGATTTTTAGAAAGAATGGAAGGGAGGGGGAGAGACAGAAAGAAACACCAATATGAGAAAGACACAGTGATTGGTTACCTCCTGCATGCCTCCAACCAGGGCCAGGAGCCTGCAACTGAAATACATGCCCTAGACCACAATCGAACCCGGGACTCTTCAGTCTGCAGGCCAGCGCTCTATCCACTGAGCCAAACCAATCAGGGCAGGCCTCTCCCTTTAGATCTGAGCCCATGAAGAAAGGATCCACATGGTTTCCATACTGGCCCGGAAGAGGTACCTAGGCAAATGCCTGCTGACATGAGATAGGACCCTATCTTTGACTTTGCCCCAAAAGAGGTACAGTCTTGCAGGGCCTTTCCCCTGGAATATCCTAAGGATGCAGCAAGTAGAAAAGTCTGTAAGAAGCAACTTGGCAAGCAGAAGACAGAGGTGCTGGGACAAGCCATGAGTATAGGCTTCTCCCTCATACCCCCTATCTTTCTCTACTCGATTTTCCTCCCAACCACCTCTGAGAACACAACATCCTGACATTTGGGATGACCTCTCTGAAAGAATACCTATTCAAGGGAAGGTCACCAATCTCCGCACCCTATCCATAGAACCCTGCCCCCACAATGGCACAATGTTAGGCATACTCTAAAAACTGGCTGAGGCCTGGCTGGGTGGTTCAACTGGTTGGAGTGTTGGGCTTTACACCAAGAGGTTGAGGGTTTGATTCCTGGTCAAGGAACATACCTAGGTTGAGGGCTCGATCCCCAGTCAGGGTGCATACAGGAGACAACTGATCTATGTTTCCCTCTCATATTAATGTTTCTTTTTCCCTCCCTTTCTCCTTCCCTCCCTAAAAAAAAAAAATTAAAAAAATCAATGAACATATCAGTAGCTAATAGTCATAGCTATTGATGTTAGTGCTTGCTCAGTAATTGGTGGCTACCACAGTAGCCCAATCACACTGTCCAATCATACTATATACCTGAATCTTATATTTGACTCCCAGAAGATGTTTTCACCATCTCCTTTTGTGCTGTTGAGGAAACAGTCTCAAACAGACTGAGGGATTTGCTCAGCATCATAGAGCAAGTCATGTTCTATTTGCTAAGTGAGAACAACCCTACAGGTTTCAATACCCATAATTCAACTTTCACAGCATCTAGTCTCACAAGATACAAAAATACAAGCTTACTGACAAGCAAGACCAACACACACATTCTTACAAAGCTTAGAAGCCACTGTGAAAGAGAAGTCTGGTCTCTTCTTTCTGCTGGAGGAATCTGGCTAGAGTGCACTTTCACTAAGACCTCAAGCTAAAGCCAGCATCCCAAAGAGCACCTGATGAAAGCAGACTTTACCTTGACAACTTTTACCTCTCAAGGGCTGTTCTACCCTGATGTTTTTGCAAGCATACTATTCATCTCCCCAGGCTTTGGGCTATCCTGACAATCTCTTCCCCTCTCACAAAGAGACTTGTGACATCAAATCCCTTCCCCTCCCAGGACAGCCACCCATCTGTAAAAGCTGGGCATTGGCCTTAGCTGGTTTGGCTTGGTGGATAGAGGTCGGCATGCAGACTGAAGAGTCTCAGGCTTGATTCCAGTCAAGGGCACATACCTGGGGTTGCGGGCTCTATCCCCAGTGGGGGGCATGCTGGAGGCAGCCGATCAATGATTCTCATCATTGATGTTTCTATTTCTCCCTCTTCCTTCCTCTCTGAAATCAATAAAAATATATTACAAAATTCCGACCCCCCCCCCCCCCCCAAAAAAAAGCTGCGGATTATACTAGTACAAGGCTAGGGATGGCACAGGTTCCACAGAGTGTGCTACTTCTGGTTGATTGGTTGTGCCTGACTATGTTAAGAAGGGTCCTGAAGCCATGTTCAGGCTCAGGGAGAGAGATGTGATTGGTGCTATCTGCTGTGGATCTAATATTGGAAGTAACTGCCAAGTGCAAGTATCTGTTGTCCCTGGGCAAGATGATCACCAAAGAAATATTTTAGGACTCTATAGCTGTAATACAGAATCACTGTCCTTGAGATCCTCCACCAAAACCTTTACCCCTCATCCTCTCTTGCGGGCCCACTTACATCAGAGCTTCTTGAGCAATATTTTAAATCCAGTAACATGGGAACGCGACCATCTGTTTCATAGAATACTGTCCTTAGGTAGAATGACCAACAAGGAACCCTACACAGCTGCAATTTGTAGACAGAGAGAGAGGCTGGGTTTCAGCCAGTTTTACCACAAGTGCTGAATGACCTTGGGCAAGTCACTTCCAAGTCTCCGCTGCTTCTGTGAAATGGGAATAGGAGCCCCATTTTCCTTGCATTTAACTGCATTTGAACACTGTACTAGGATTCTCAATACTGTAAAGGGAAGTCCATTATCTGTCTTACTGATTTTGGGATGTACACATGACAGGAAATATTGTCCTATTTCTCAGAGGAGGAAGCTGAGGCTGAGAGAGATGAAGGGACTTGGCCCAAATCCCATAGCAAGTAAGCTGCTAAGTGAAGAATTATGCCTAGGTCCTATGATTAAGTCCACAGTCTTCCCCACTCCATTACTCCACTTCCTCGGAGGGAGGGGCGGGTAGAGGATGGGGAGGAGGCTATGGCCAGGCTCCATGCAAAGCCACCTGGGCTTTGACACCTAGACTGTCTCTATAGAGAAAGCCTTCCCAGGAGATGTCTTTTAACAACTCTGGGAATCTGTCACATAAAACTTAGATTTGCAGTGTACATTAACTTGGAGAATTGAACACCACTGAGTTAATTATTCAGAGATATCCACCTACTCACCTGCCCCCCCCTTTTTAAAATATATTTTTACTGATTTCAGAGAGGAAGGGAGGGGGGAGGGAGGGGAGAGGGAGAGAGAGAGAGAGAAAGAGAGAGAGAGAGAGAGAAACATCAGTGATGAGAGAGAATTATTGATCGGCTGTCTCCTACACACCCCCTACTGGAAATCGAGCCTGGAATGTGCCTTAATCAGGAACTGAACCATGACCTCCTGGCTCATAGGTCGACATCCAACCACTGAACCACACTGGTCGGGCTACTCCCCCTTTCTAATATATCTCCTTAAAATGGGCTAGTGAATGAGATACCTAGAGTATTCAAATTCATATAGACAGAAAGTAGAATAGTGGTTGCCCCATGGGCAGGGAAGAGAAGAACAGAGAGTTGTTTAATGAGTGTAGAGTTTCAGTTTTGCAAGATGAAAAGAGTTCTGGAAATGGATGGTGGCGAGTTATAAAACAATGTCAGTGTAATTAATGCCACTGAACTGTACACTGAAAAAGTTAAAATCGCAAAAAATTGTTATGTGCATTTTACCACAATTTTTAAAAAATGGGCTGAGGATTCCACTGAAGAGTTCCTACAAAATGAGCCCCAGTTACCATACTGCTTAGACTTTTTTTCACCCCAAACCTAAGATTCACAAAATAAAATATTAAAAACTACTTTAAATATTAATTTAAAAAATTTATTTGAGCTTGGCCAGCCTGGCTCAGTGGTTGAGCATTGACCTATGAACCAGAAGGTCACAGTTTGATTTTGGTCAGGGCACATGCCCAGATTGTGGGCTCATCATGCAGGAGGCAGTCGATCAATGCTTCTCTCTCATTGATGTTTCTCTCCCTCTCCCTTCCTCTCTGGGAGAAATATATATATATTGATTTGAGTTAAATATATCTGTGAGCAGGGGCTAATTTATATCCTGCCTACAATCTCTTTCCTAAGATTCATGTAACAGAAATAAAAGAAAAAGAATTCAAACAGAAAATAAGAAAGACTAGAGGTCTACAAGGGCCGTGATAAATGTGTCAGTATCACAAAACATTGGAAAGAAGCTAGATGAGAGTTGTGTGGAGATAAAAATACTAAAACTTAAGAAAATAATTAAATGTAATATATTGTATAATATTATAGAAAATAGAAAAAGATCATGTTAATCCCTTTGCCCCAATGCAATTATTATATCATTCCATATCCAAACTTTTAAATTGTAATCATTTTGGAATGGCAGTCTTGCTAAAAAGAAATAAATTCTCCTTTGGCTTTCTTTTTTCCTTTTTTTTGGTGGTTAATCCTCACCTGAGGATATTTTTTTCCGGTGACTTTATGAGAGAGTGGAAGGGAGGGGGAAAGACAAGGGAAAGAAACATGCATGTGGGAAAAACACATCGACTGGTTGCCTTCTGAACACATCCCAACTGGGGCTGGGGATTGAGCCTGCAACCAAGGTACATGACCTTGACTGGAATTGAACCAATGACCCTTTAGTCCAAGGGCTGATGCTCTTACCACTGAGCAACCAGTGAGGGCTCTTTTGGTTTTTTTACACAGAGGCAGTATTGTGGGATAGAAAAAAACAATGAGCTAGGACTGGAACTCTTGATTAAGCTGTCTTTGGACAAGTCACATCACCTCTCTGTTACATTATCTCTAAGAATAGCAAGAGTGATAAAACTGCAACCTGCCTCTCTCAGTAACAGAAGCAACAGGGCTTTGCAAACCATGAGGTAGTATGTGAAAGGAAGTTAATAAATTGGGAGTGCTGAAGAAGTCTTTTCTTAAAAAAATATATATATATTTTATTGATTTTTTTTTTCAGAGAGGAAGGGATAGGGATAGAGAGTTAGAAACATCGATTAGCTGCCTCCTGAACACCCTCCACTGGGGATATACCCACAACCAAGGTACATGCCCTTCAGTGGAATCAAACCTGGGACCCTTCAGTCCATAGCCAACGCTCTATCCACTGAGCCAAACTGGCCAGGGCAGAAGCCTTTTCTTGATGTGTATGAAAACCAATAAGGAAAACCAAGATGGTGGCATAGGTAAACACTGGAATTGCGGCCATGCACAACCATTTCAAAATCATTTCAAAATCACAACGAAAAGAAAAAACAGACACCACCCAGACCCACAGGAAGGCTGGCTGAGTGGAAATTCTACAACTAGAAAGAGACTGAGACTCAGAGGAGGTGCAGAAATAAAGTGCAGAGGTACAAAGGCGCGCACGAAGGGGCTCACGGAAAGGGCTGGAAGCATTTCGTACTGGAGGGAGGCAACAAGCTCCCGACAGCTCTGAACTCCAGTTCCAGGCGAGTTTCTGGGGACTCAGAACCAAACGGGGAGGAGCTGGACTATCTGGCACTGTCTGGCACTGGGAGGAACTCTAGAGAGGCTTGAGACCTGGTGCCTCGTAGGGCAGGGCTGAGAAGCAGCCATAGCTGGTTGCTCCGCCCTGTAGACTCCCAGAGATCCCGCCCCACCCAAGCTGCGCACAGAGGCTTTTGCATATAAAAAGCTGAGTAGCCTCAGGCAAAGGCTAAAATAGCAACTCCTTGGAGATACAAGAGCCAGTGTACCCAGTGGTCAGTGGTACCATCCTAAATACAACTCCTCAGATTCATAAGGGACACACTCAGGAGGCAGACTCAGTGAGCACCAATGCCCCACTGAAACAATTCTTGTCCCATAAGGGTGTCTCCAGCACAGAAGTTCTCCCACTGTAGACACAGCTGATTGTCATAACCAAGTGGCTTGGAGGACAATTCCTCTCAGTGATCACCTAACACAGAAAGCCACTCTATCAACCCAGAGAAGCAGCCAAAATGCGGAAACAAAGAAAAAAAATCACAAATGACAGAAAAGGAGGAAAGCAAACGACAGGATATAGAGTTCAAAACCACCGTTATAAGGGTTTTCAAAAATTGTCTAGAAACCGCTGATAAACTTAGTGAGACCTTCAATAAATCTAAGCATACACTGACTAAAATAAAGAATATTATACAGAGATCCAACAACAGACTAGAGAAACGCAAGAATCAGGTCAAAGTATTGAAATACAAGGAAGGAAAAACACCCAAATGGATAAGCAAAAAGAAAAAAGAATCCAAAAGCATATAGACAGTGTAAGGAGCCTCGGGGACAACTTCAAACGTACCAACATCCAAATTATAGGGGTGCCAAAAGAAGAGAGAAAGCAAGTTATTGAAAACCTATTTGAAGAAATAATGACAGAAAACTTCCCCTACCTGGTAAAAGAAGTGGACGTACAAGTCCAGGAAATGAAGAGAATCCCAAATAAGAGGAATCCAAAGAGGACCACACCAAGACACATCATAATTAAAATGCCAAGAGCAAAAGACAAGGAGAGAATCTTAAAAGCTGCAAGAGAAAAGCAGTCAGTTACCTACAAGGGGGCCTCCCATAGACTGTCAGCTGATTTCTCAACAGAAACTTTGTAGGCCAGAAGGGAGTGGCAAGAAATATTCAAAGTGATGAATAGCAAGAACCTACAACCAAGATTACTTTACCTAGCAAAGCTATCATTCAGAATTGAAGGTCAGATAAAGAGCTTCACAGATAAAAAAAAAAGCTAAAGGAGTTCATCACCACCCAACCAGTATTATATGAAATGCTGAAAGGTATCCTTTGAGAAGAGGAAGAAGAAAAAGTAAAGATAAAAATTATGAACAACAAATACATATCTATCAAGTGAATCTAAAAATCAAGTGAATAAAAAAATCTGATGAACAGAATAAACTGGTGAATAGAATAGAATCAGAGGCATAGAAAGAGTGGACTGACAATTTTAGGGGGAAAAGGTTGTTGGGGGTGTGGGAAGAGACTGGACAATAATCGTACACCTATGGAGAAGGACAGTGGGGGGGGGCGGTTAGGGCAGAGTGTGTGGTGGGAACTGGAAGGAGGGGAGCTATGGGGGGAAAAGAGGAACAACTGTAATAATCTGAACAATAAAGATTTAAAAAAAAAAAGAAAACCAATTAAGTATTTGGGAGTTCTGCTGTTAATTTAAAAAAATATATATTTTTATTAATTTCAGAGAGGAAGGGAGAGGGAGAGAGAGATAGAAACATTAATATATTTTTATTGATTTCAGAGAGAAAGGGAGAGGGAGAGATAGAAACATTAATGATGCGAGAAAATCACTGATTGGCCACTTCCTGCATGCCCACCCTGGGGATCAAGCCTGCCACCTGAGCATATGCCTTGACCAGGAATCAAACTGTGACCTCCTGGTTCATAGGTTGATGCTCAACCATGAACCATGCTGGTTGGGCAGTTCTAGTGTTAATTTTAAAACAATCACTTATAGCACTTTCATTATCACACCTCTTAATTCTTTTGGCTCCTATAGGGTGAACAAAGCTGTTTGCCTCAGTCCTAACTAGGTCTTGCCTGACCTTGCAGACTGCTCCAGATGTACTAGTACCTCTCCTAATTCCTTCAATATGTCACTTTTCCACCTCAGGATCCTGAATCCTATTCCCAACCTGCCCTGACTGCCTCTTTACAGCTCTCCGCTTCACCTCCCCTGAGATGTATTCCCTATCCTTTCTGAATAGGTCCCTCTTAGCACCTATTGTTTCCTTCAGGACTCTTATCTCAATTTGATAGTATTTTGTTACCTGCTTGGATGGGGATTCCAAGCTGGATGGAAGCTTCAGGAGGAAAGTCTATCTTATTCCCTATTCTCTCCCTGGCTCAGCACTTGGCACTCTGAGCACATGAATGGCTGATTGTTGCAAGAAGCAGAGGTGAGGAGGGGAAGAGGGAGGAGCTGGCTGGGATGAACCAAATCCTCTTCCTCAGGACTGCTCCCACACACTGCTTCACCTGCCCCTTTGAAGAACGTGCTGGGGCAGCAGTAGCAGTGGCCCTGCCTTTATAGGTGCTTTCAGACAAGCCCACTCCTCCTACTCTATCCTGGCCTGCACTGCTACCACACCCCTGAGCCGCATCATGACGCGTGGGAAGCTGGGGGAAGACAAGAAGTTCCAGAAGAGGCTGGACTATCACATCTATGCCCAATATACTCAACAATGGGCTCCTCATCAATGCCCCAGCAGGAAACTGGCCTAGTGATGACCCTGAAGAGACAAACCCCAGCTCTGAGTGCCTGGAGACTCTTAACAGCCTTGGGCAGGCCTCTATAGTTTGATCTCAGCTCTGCTGGCCTCTGGGCAGCCAACTCCAGCCATCCCTCCATCCTGAGCATCCTTCTTTCCCCAACCCAGAGTGTCTGTCCCTTGAAACCTCCGTCCACCTGGAGTCTACCCATATTTTGAAGGTCACCTGGGTTCTGAAGGTCACCTCCTTTCTAAAGCCCACCTAGATTCATTCCATATTCAAAATCAGAGTCCTACACTCAGCAAACAGCTATCAAATTGACCACCTCCCCTCTAGACATCCCACTCAGCCCACCTACATTTTTACAGGCTCGGGACATGGATAGTCTTCAGTTATTTCAATTCTTCTTTCTCCTGTGGATATCAATAGCAGCTGGCACTGTGCTCAGTGCTTTACACACATTCTCTCTCTTGTCTTCATGCTGAGACTAATGTCAGGTTGATCATCTCTATCAACTGAGACCCAGAGAAGTTAAGCAACTTGCCCAAAGTCTACAGCTCTAGGTAGCAGCTCAAGATCTGAACCCCAGCGTATGACTCTAGAGCTCTGCTCTTAACTACAGGTCTGCATGACCTTTGGGGCTTATCCTCATTGTGCTGGCTCAACTGAAGACCCTTGGGCTTTATAAATAAATTCCAGCTTTCTGCTTTCCCAGGGACCAACATGGCCAGATGTGTATCATTAATACAGTCATTCAACAACAACTTTCAGATCACCCACTGTGTGCTCAAGTATGGGCCCTCAGCGAGGGGACTTGAACCAAATTGGCTCTGTGTTTGGGGACCTTGTGACTGTGGAGAGGAGAAAAGAAGTACACAAAAATCATATTTGTTAAAGCAACAACACTGATACCATATCTACTTTGGGAAGTCTGAGAATTGCCTTAGAAAAAGCAGGAACTTAGAGAAACAGGAACTTAAGACCCCTACTTGTTAGATAACAGCTAATCTTTGAAATACTGAAGTCAACTACTAGTAAACCAGGTTTATGATACTCTCACTAGCTTCCAAGGGACCAAATCAATTCCACTGAATAGCAGAGCTAGAAGGAACTCCCTTCTGCCAAGAGACAATGGGGGATCAGAAGTCTAGAGTTGGAAAGGGTCTTGCCTGAGGGCACCTGTCAACACAGCAGGAAGCCATGGCCCCTGCTCTCCCTGTCCTCTCTAAGGCTGGGACTGGAAAAGGCAAAAAGACTTTCAAGCTATCTGGGCCCTTAAGAGAAAACCACCAGAGGTTGAGGTAAGTGCCCAAAGAGACTGAAAGTTTTAAAGTCTTCATGGTGGAGCCAGGGTACCAGTTCTTACCTTCAGGGAGAGTGGAACTGTTCTGTGAAAGCTGGATTCAGAAGGCCAGGATTTCTTTCCCAGACCAACACAGGCCCAGCTACAGCTCAGCCCTGCCCCGGAAGGGCGGGAGTTTAAAAGGCAAGTAGCTTCCCACCTGAGGCCACACCCCCATGAAGGAACCCGTTGGACTGGCTGTCTCCCAGACAGCACTGGGCCAGGTCAGAATGCCACTGCCTGGCTGCAGCCTGGGGCCTCTCCCTTGAGGCTCCACCTAGCTCCCACCCCATCCACGACTGCAGAATGAGGGTGGGAGCCAAAGGTGGGGAAGAGGCTTGCCCCCTACTAGTGAGGCCAGCTTGGCCTGGGAATCCTAGTGCCCGCCCCAGCCTGGGCTGGGTCTGAAGCAGCTGCTTC
Organism: Murina feae; assembly: GCA_004026665.1. Taxonomy (NCBI): domain Eukaryota; kingdom Metazoa; phylum Chordata; class Mammalia; order Chiroptera; family Vespertilionidae; genus Murina; species Murina feae. The sequence continues at coordinate 21,111 of PVJC01014913.1, forward strand.
CTGCTTTGCCTTTTTCTTTCACTTTGGTTGTTAACCCCAAAGTGAAACTAAAGATTGGGACAACATGGGGAAAGATGCTGAGAGTTAAGGCCCTGAAGAGTTGAACACCTGGCTTTTAATTCTAATAAGGGAAATTTGGGAGGAGGCCCTCAATTCCAGGCTTCAGTTTCCTCATTGATAGGCTGGTGATTTTAAACGTCATTGCAAACTTGAAAAATGATAGAAGTTCCCCTTTTTCATTCCTGCCACCACTAAGGACTGAAAAGGAACTAAAATGACCCATGGGGGACCCCAAAGGGACCTTCTTGGTGGCTTGGAGGAGGCAAAACTGGCTGCAGTGTGGAGACCCTTCTGGTCTACCTCTCTCACTTGTCATCTGAACATCTTTTATCCTAACAGACCAGAAGTCCCAGCAACATGAAGAAGAGTAAATTGAGGAAGCCTGTAAGTATCAGCCTGACCCTATCTTGGCATAGCAAGAGGAGACACCAACAGCTGCCCCCAAATTTCAGCCTGAGGGCTGACCAAGCCATTTGCTAAGACTGACAGCAGCCCACCCAGGACTGGTCCAAACTTCAGACTCTGTGTTATAGTAATTGTTAAGTTAGCATAAGTAAAACTCCATTTTGAATTGTGTGTAACCCTTAGACTCCACATTAGAAGCTGTGTGTACTTGATAAGATACTTACCTAAAGATGTAACTTGTTTACCTGAGAACTGTCCTAACCTTATCTGTAAGGACCAGACCCTGTGCCTGAGAGCCGCTGATAGACCACCACCACACCCATCTTTGGATATAAAAGAGAAAATCCAAGCGCAGAAGTTAGATGCCTGTCTGCCCTCCACAGACTTGTCTCCAACTGCCAACCTACTCTGCTCTGCCTCCATACCTCCAGGAGCGCCACGAAGCCAGCCTCCGCAGCTGCTTACTCTCTGAACGTCTTGTGTGTGGTGTGTCTCAGCATCTCTGGGTGGACTTCCCAGGGACTGAAAGCCATCAGGACTTGGTAAATAAACCATGTGTGATTCGCTTGCAACCAACTGTTTGTCTATGTTATTTACTTTGAAGCTCGGCTAAGAATAGTAATAATCTGTGCTCAGTAAGAATTATTATAAGCACTGTCACTTGTTCAGAACTGGTAATATACCTTACGTGAAAGAGTGCAGTCACCTGCGATATGTCCCTAGAAATTTGGGACACTCTACTAACCCTATGTGCCTGGCACAGTGTTTAGTTAAGACCTGTAATCTGTTTTATGGTGTTTTACTAATGATTGGTTTACCAAGTCTTCCTAGCCTGGTAACATGAGAAAGGCAGGGATGAACCTCCCCAACTTTTGGATGAGGAAAACTAAGGCTCAGAGAAAGGCAGGGAAACTATGGCCAAGCGAGCCTTAAGATTCAGGAACTCAGTAAATATTTGCTGTATGAAAGAGCTCATAGCCCAGCTGTTGCCAAGCAGGTGCAGCACAAACCAGAGAACTCCAGGAAGGAGGATGCAGCATGGGAGGGGGGACACCTCTCCCGGGAGACCAAGTCACAAACAGGTCCCAAGGTACCCAGAACAGAGTCCACTTCCCCCAATCCTGGATCCCCTCCTGCCGCCCTTTCAGCCCACTTCTTCCCATCTGCATCTTACTTGGGACATTTCAGTGGCTGAGGACTGCTGGGTGACACAAGCCAACCCCCTTCCCCTCTCTGGGCTGGATGAGAATAGTGATTCTTAACCAAGGAAATGAATTTGAATCCAGGGGTCAAGGCAAGGTACTTTTAAATATATACATTTTCAAAATGCAAAAGAAGGCAATCTGAAAATATCTAACAAAATTTGAGGTGCACAGACGCCTCCAAACAACAATTTCATTTGCAGGAATGGCTCCCACAAATATGCACGCACACACATAGAACATGTGGAGAAGGGTGCTTGCTGGAGCACTGCTCATAGCAACCAGACTGGGGACAACCTAAAGGAACCTGAGTAGAGGATTGAATAACTAGTGGTCTGCCCACAGATGGACTGTCACATGGTCATGGAAAAGGAGGCCATGGACCTGTGTGTGTCCACACAGAATTAATTACCATGACCTCCTAGTTCATAGGTCAATGCTCAACCACTGAGCCACACTGGTCAGGCTAAAAATATAATTTTATACACAAAAATAACTCCAGCAAAATGCACCCAGAGAAGCCTTCCTCTAGGTCTCAAGCATCAGACTCCCTGGGGCCAGAGCCCAGGCCCCAGGATTTTGACATCTCCTCAGAGACTGCTTGGCCCAGCCTTATAGAATAGGTGGGCAGCTTCCGAGAGTATGTCCCCCCTGCCCCCAACACACACATACACACACAGACTGGACACTGTAGGGTTCTGGGCATGATAGAAATGTCAGGGAAAACTTAGGAAAAACTTGACCTTAAGGCATGGGAAGGATTTGAAGCGGGCTTTGAACGTGGAATAGGTTCAGCTGAGAAGAGAGGGTTTCTACTTGAAGGACCAGGTAAAGATAGACTAATAAGGTGGATGAAAGGGAAGGAAGATCTCTCAGTGTGTGATACTGGTAAGTTCCTTCCACTCCTATTTTTTTTTTTTTTTATTGGTTTCAGAGAGGAAGGGAGAGGGAGAGAGATAGAAACATCATTGATGAGAGGGAATCATTGATCGACTGCCTCCTGCACGCCCCCTACTGGGGACTGAGCCTGCAACTCAGGCATGTGCTCTGACCAGGAATTGAACCGGTGACCTCTTGGTTCCTAGGTCAATGCTTAACCACTGAGCCATACCCGTTGGGCCCCTCCTACTCTTGATTCCTACTCTTGGGAAGTGAGGGGGCTGAGCCAGAATCCTCTGTAGTGCCTGATATCCTAGAATCTGCTTTTATTAACTCATTTAATATTAAAGTAGGCAGGGAGGGTCCCCAGCTCAGCACATGGCCACAGGGCTCCACACCTGTGCACATTGTAATCAAATATTTGGAGGCTGCAGAAAATTCAGGCCAGGATCTTAGGTACAGCACACCTTGGGCAACTTCCCTTGGGGGAGAAAGAGCAGATGGTCTTTTGTTGAGATGCCCTTCCTCACCTTCTTGTTAATAATTAAGTCATTACTGAAGACTTCTTTTGTCACTTTTGAAGTTCAGTTTGCAGAGACCTTCTGCTTTGGCTTGCTTTACCATGATGCTCTAGGCTGAGGGAACACTGGTTACAAAAGTCTAGATCTAAGCTACAGACCTGAAGTACAGGAGTCTGCAGTGGGAGGAATCCAAGGTGGAGAGCTTGGAGCACTGGGATAGATCTTGGCTAGGCCTCAGTGATACTGTGGACTCTGGGAAGTCAGAAATTAAGTCTCTAAGGCAGCTCTGCTTGCCACTGTATCCCCCAGGCCAGCTCATCACCTAGTACACTGCAGGCACGTAACAAATATTAGCTGAATAAGTGAGTAGTTCAGCCAATGAATCGCAGAGTGACCTTGGTCAAGTCACTCTGGAAAATGAGGATGGTAAGAATAGTAATGATCTTTTAATGTTATATAAGGATCTACTGGAATAAGGTGGATAAAAGTGCTCCGCAAGTAAGCTAAACAAATATTAAGTATCCACAATCAATGTTCTGAAAACAAAATAAAAAGAATGAATATACAGGAGAATGATCAAGTTTATGAGAAAGCATTTGGCAAATAGTAAAATTAATAAAATGAAAGAGATAGCACAGGTTGCTCTAGTCCACTGTTACAATGTCTGAATGATATTTCTCAGACTGGGTCTATTCCAAAGAAACACGAAAATCCCTCATTAAAACCTTTGTCCAGATTTTGGTATGAAAAACAGGGGTGCAGTTACAATTGCATCCTGACCACAGCTGGGCTTAGAGAGTATTTGCCAAAGAAGACTGGCATATGGATCTGGGGGTTTACTGGAGCACGGAGGAGTGCGATGAGGTGAACATGGAGGCTATGACTACTGTGTGTTGCTCTGCTTCATTACCCGAGGATGAGGCCCAGCTCAGGGGGCACACAGAGAATGACCGGCCGTCTTCAGTGTTCTAGCTGCACAATGGACCAATCATTGCTACCTCCCATAGTAGCCACTCAGTACGTACCAGTCCCCCTCCCCTTTCCTCTGCCCAATGGATATCCCTGGCTGCAGCCTAGGAAATGGGAACTGGGTTTCATCACCTCGCTTTCCTGTCCTGAGGGGCACCTTGGGATAAGTCCTTTCCTACCTTTGTTGGTGACTGACTCCTCTGGCTGGGCCAGTAAACACCCTCTCTGGTTGAGGTAGTTGAGAATCCCAATGAGTCCAAGCATGGACTTGCCCACTGTTGGACCAGACATATATGAGGCCCAACTATGGAGGTTGCCTGGTGAGTAATATTGCCGATGTAAAGGCCCTTCACTTCCCTGACTCTACCACCTTAAAGAAATTCTAAGCTGACATCCAGCCCCAACCTTCTGGATCTTTAGAAAGCAGGGCTTATAGACTTTAGGGGATATATATATACATACCCCCAAATCAAGAGGCAGGAAGGCTTAGATTCCTGAGGACCCTAAGAATAGGAGTTTCCTTTTCAAGAAGCAAAGCTGAACTGTGGTAAGAGTCAGGGTTTGTAGACAGTCAGCCTTGGGTCTGAGCCACATTTTCCTTACCTGTAAAACAGAGGTGGTAAGTCCAGCTGCCTCAGGCTTATTGTATGGAGTTCATGAGAACATCGGGAGGCCCTGGCATAGAGCCTGGCATAGAGCAGGTGTACAAGCAATGTGCTTAGACTGTTCTTTCCTGCCCCAAAGCAGCAACACCCAATATCTTTCCTTTAGTCCACCAGGCCCCCAGCTGAGCTCTCCTCAGGGAGGAGCACGACATCCTCTGCTATCCCAACTGGCTCTTCCCACTCCCAAGGGCTCCACCAGAACAGCATCCTCTTCTGTCATCTGGATGCCTGCAAAGCTTCACTCTAATCCCAGCCTGATTCATCTCGAAGAAAATCGTCCAGTTGTCCTATCCCTGCTCTAAAACTTCCATGGCTTCCCAGAGCCTCTGCTTTTCAGCTCACATTCAACATTGCCTACAACGTCCTGGTCTTGCCCAGATATTTTATCCAGAGCCGTGATACATCAGCAGAACTAATCTACTCAGTTTACCTTTCAGGGCCTGTACCTCTAACTTCGTACAAACCATTCTCCAGAATGTCGGCCCTACCTCTGTCTCTTAGAATCGAGCCACGTTTGTTTCCTCTTCCTTCTCAGACAATGCTTTTCTTTACCAGACACTTAATTATAGACTGTCACACAGTCTCTTGTAATTGTAGCCTTGTCTCTCTTGTCAGACCATAAGTTAGTTCCCAGGGGCAGAGGGCATCTGCTCTTTCCCATCCCCACAGAGCCTGGCCCAGGGCTGGGAGAGCAGGCCCCTGATTAGAAAAGGTTTCCAGACCCAATTCAGCTCCAGGCTGAGTCAAGTCTAGCTCTGACCACTTGGGTTCACTTCTCTCTCTCTCTCTCTTTTAAAAAAATGCTTTTATTGATTTTAGAGAGCAACGAAGGGAGAGGGAAAGAAAGAAACATTGATTGGCTGCCTCCTGCATACCTTCTCCTACTGGGGATCAAGCCCATACCCTGTGCACTGACCAGGAATGGAACCGGTAACCTTTTGGTGCATGGGATAACGCTCAACCAACTGAGCCACACCAGTCAGGGCTTGGATCACTTCTCTTGCTCTTGTCCCAGGAGTAAACTGTTCACTAGCCAAACCACACCTCTGTGCTCATTTTCCACCATACCAGTGATTTACAGAAATGAGGGAGACCTGAGTGGAGAGGCTGGCCTTTGTTTTGACTTGATCTGGGATCCTAGGCACGTCCTTATTTGCCACCTCCCTGCTTCCTTATTGTGAACAAGAAACAATAATCTTTTAGTTCTAGAATGTGAATTTTACTTATCTCTAAGGTAGCCTTGGTTCCCAGGAACTGGTGGGTGAAGAACCAGCTAATTCCAATACAGGTAAAGGGAAAAGAGGCAGCCACAGATAGTACTGGAAAACCTGGAACCTGAGAGGCACTCATATTGCATACCTCATCAACCTCACTCAATTCCTGCTGACAATTGGATTGCATTCCTTCCCAGGTGTTTAATTCCACAGACTTCACTCTGGTTAGGCCTGAGTGCTGCCAGGGTTAAGCAAAAGAAAGATAACTTGGTTCTGGAACAACCAATCCCGCCCAAAACAAAGATGATAAAGAAGGGCCATGCCATGACCGGTTTGGCTCGGTGGATAGAGCATCGGCCTGCGGACTGAAAGGTCCCAGGTTCGATTCTGGTCAAGGGCATGTACCTTGGTTGCAGCCACATCCCCAGTGGGGGTGTGCAGGAGGCAGCTGATCGATGTTTCTCTCTCATCGATGTTTCTAACTCTCTATCCCTCTTCCTTCCTCTCTGTAAAAAAACAATAAAAATATATTAAAAAAAAAAAAAAAGGGGGGCCAGATTCCTCACCTACAAAATGGGGATAACATTGGTACCCATATCATAGGATTGCTGCAATAATGCAGTCAGATAATGCCATAAACTGCATAGCACAGACCCTGACACCCAGTGAACAGCAGTGTAGCAGACAAGTTCCCATTTCTTGAAGGGCTTTTTTAAAAATATATATATTTTATTGATTTTTCACAGAGAGGAAGGGAGAGGGACAGAGAGTTAGAAACACCGATGAGAGAGAAACATGGATCAGCTGCCTCCTGCACAGCCCCTACTGGGGATGTGCCCACAAACAAGGTACATGCCCTTGACCGGAATAGAACCTGGGACCCTTGAGTCTGCAGGCCAACACTCTATCTACTGAGCCAGACCGGTTAGGGCTCTTGAAGGGCTTTTACTGCATGAGTTCTCAGCCTCATAGCAACTCGTGAGCTAGGTATTTCTACCCCAATTTGACAGGGAAGAAAACAAAGGTACAAAAGTGATCAATCCAAGGTCACACAGTAGGGACAAGCCCAGCTGTGATACAAACACAAGAAACTCTCAGTTCAGCTTTTCCCAAACTATAGAAATATAGCCCATAGACTCTCAGCATCAGACTCTTCCGGAAGGTTGGTTTAAAAACCTGATTCCTGCCCCAGGCCTGCCAAATGAGAATCTTTGGGAATGGAGCTCAGCAACCTGAATTTCATAAAGACGAGGAATCTAAATTTTATATGTGAGGAAACTGAAGCACAGAGAGGTAAAGTGACCCGCCAAGGTCATACTTTCAGCAAGTGTGGACCTGGGACTGATTCACAGTCTGACCCAGAGTCAGCAGACTTCCTGGAGGAGGTACATTTGACACCGCGGGCCTCAAAGGAGAGAGTACCGTAGAGAAAGGGTAAGTACAAATAAAGGCTGGGAGCAGGAAAGGCCAAGCCAGTAACTGCTCAATGTAGCCTGTGCTTCCAGATCTCTGGGGGGTAAAGAAAAACATATGGAGCCACCATAATAGGAGCTCAGGGGGGAAAGCCTATCCTGTGTGGTGTCTACAACCAGTAGGTCTCACTCACTCAGTGGCCTCTGGGTGTGTCTGGTTACTGCTTAGGATGAGAAAGCCAGGGAAGGTGGTGACTCAGTCCCCCATCTAGCCTCCAGTTAGTCCCATTTAAATCTGAGATGAGCTCAGAGGCTGGGGAAATGTCAAGCAAACCCCTCTTACAGAACAGATGCCAGACCCAGAGAAGGTGGCCTGAGAGGGTAGTCTATCAGGCAGAAGCAATCAATGTGGAGCAAAGCTGTGAGAAGTCCCATCTGGGGCTAGCCTGCCCCACCCCAACAAAGCCATGCTGTGGTACCGAGAAGCTACCTGTTCCTCTCGGGCCCTTTATCCCTCTGTGAAATGGAGAACTCCTTTCACTTCCGACTTCCTCCTAGGACTGTTGTGAAGAACAATGGTCAGAAAAGAGCCTGGCAGATTACACAATGCCTCACACAGCAAGTGAGAGATTAGAGGATTACTCCTATTATTTATTACAACAGCCGGAAGGTGCTTTCCTTTTACCAGAATCCCAACCATAGGGAGTGGGGGGAGAGGCTGAGCATCTGTCTTGATCTCACACACAAAAAAGTGATCCAGATATTATCGGGAGGTGAAAGGTCACATTTATTAAGTGCCTACTATGTACTGATATATAAACTCTCACTTAATCCCCACTATAATCCTATTTGTAAATATGGTTATCTTGAGTCCAGATGAGGATACTGAAGCTCAAAAAAAAGAAACCCGACCAAGATTACATAGGCAGTGATAGAGACTGATTAAAACCAGGTGTTTGTGGCTCTAAAATCCACACTATTCCTACCCTCTGGGAAATTGTGTACAGGTATATCTCATTTTATTGCACTTCACAGATGTCGTGTTTTTACGAATTGAAGGCAAGATCCTCCAACAGCAAAAAGATAAGAGCCCACTTTATTGTGGTGGTCTGCAACTGACCCCACAGAATCTCTGAGATATGCTTGTTTAAAAGGCAGAACATGCCTGGTATAGAGGCCCAGCTCAAGTACTGCCTTCTCCTGGACACCTTTCTCTCCCTTTGTTTCTCTCCTACAAAACCCCACAGCACATCATCAGCACACGTCTGACAGCATTCAATCTATTCTCCCTTTTATTCTGTGATCAAGCACACTTTTACCAGGTAAGATGAGATGTAGGTACAAATAGGTGACCTCTGAATTACCTTAGGATCCTCAAATGTCAGCTTGAAAGCACCTAAGAGAACAGGCCCAACTCCCTTTTTTTTTTCCAGAAGGAAAAAATACATAGAGGACTCCTGTTTGAAGTCACACTGCATCAGAGGCAGGAATAGAACCCTGGCATTCTGCCCCACAGAATTTTTTTAGGGATTCCATGACTTCAGAACTAGTCTTAGGACAAGGATTATTAGTCCCATTTTACAGATAAGGAAGCTGAAGCGCAGGGGAAGGTGTCTCCCTGAGAATAGGTGAGATGTGGGGACCAGAACTCTGATCCCTCACCTCAATCGGGCACCAAGCTCCTTCTCCCCAATGCAAGCAGTCTGCGTAGTGTGCCGAGCATAGGCCTACAGTAAAAGGTCAATGGGTGCAAGAAATTGTCATTATATACCAGTGGGCAGGTGACAGCGGCCTGACAGTGACCTCCTCAGAGGCAATGCCACGGAACAGTACCCAGGAGTCCTGGCTTGACCATCTGTGGGTCCCTGGTCTTTCGGGCCTCTTCTATATTATAAGGGGGCTACAATAGTTGGTCTCATCTCCTCCAAAGTTCTGGGACATCCAAGGCTCCCTGACAGCAGATCCCAGCTGAGTGTCGGCCCTTTCTCAGCTGGGGACTTTGTTCCATCACTCTACAGGGCAGGGCTTATAACCACAAGTGACTATTCCCAAATGCCACTGGCCAAACAAGGAAAAATCCCTTGAACAGCAATGGGACGGAACATGGAAAATCCAACTGTCTCCCAGCACAAACATCCAGCTGGGCATACCTGCCTAACTTTACAAACTGACAAAGAGCAACCAGGATCGGGGCATAAATACGGAACGGCCTACTTCCTGCCCTATCATAGGGGCAGGTGCATTCCTGAATAACCAGGTAGTAATGGAGTGGAGGATAAAGATTCCTGGGCCCTGATCCCTGTTCCAGCTACACCATAAATGAGCTATGTAGCTCAGGCAAGCTGCGTTCGAACCTCAGTTTAAAGAGGGTGAGAGTTCACAAAGCATGTCTACAGATGTTTCATTTGATCATCAAGACAAATGTGAGGCTGGCACAATTATTCTCTTTAAACAGATGGGGAAACTAGGCTTAGAGAGGTTGAGGGTCTCACTCAAGGTCACACGATTGAAGCTGGCAGAACGAAGGCCCCAGAGGTGTTGGACCACCAAACCCAATACTACAGGATGGCAGGTGAAGAGCAACTGCTCTCTACCCTCACCCTCACTGAGAGGCTCAGACAGACCAAGGCAGCACAGACCCTTGCTCACCTGCCCAGGCTGGTGGCCTGCAAAGTACTGGCACCAAATCCCACAGCCCAGCTGCCTAGGAGGCCGCACCCCCCTGCACAATTTCATTACTCAAGTTGGCAAGAACGCAGCCCCCACCCCCAGCCGGGTCTAAATAAACGCCCAAGTGATATCACATCCTGCCGGCTCCAAAATAGCCCAGGCCTGCCCACAAGCGATCACAAAGTGCCAGGCCATGCAGGGCCAAGCAGGCAGGGACGCCCAGCTCATGACACCCTTCACACACTCAAGCAACTAAAGCAGAAGCCTCAGAGCAGGAAGGCCACCCACTCCCAGCTCCATCAGCTGGCCTGGCCCCCTCCTTGCCCCCTTTGGTGGGAGGCCCAGTGTCCAGCCCTAGTGCCAGCCCTCGCCCCAGCGCCAACCCCATGGAGCCTCAGCCACGGCCAGCCAGCAGGCAGACTCCGCCCGACCCAGACACCCCACCACTCACATTGCTTCAAGAGCTCCAGACACAAAGCCATGAGGGCCGGATGGGGGTCAGAGACCCAGAGACCGGCAAAGACAGAAAAGGGGAGAGGGAGCGAGAGAGGAGAGGAGACAGGGGCTGGGCGGGGAAACAAGGGGCCAAGAGCTCTGGGCAAAGGGGCAGGCTCAAAAGGGGGCCTTCAGCACAAGAGACACAGAATGGTGAGAGCAAGGAGACAGATGTGGGGGCAGAGAGAGGCGGGGAGAGCAGAGCAGGGGATCCCCACCCAGACACATGTGGGAGGGGGAGCAGAGGCCTGGAAGAGAACAAGGAGAGTCAGTGACAGGGGACAAACCAAGGGAAGGCAGGGAGGGGTGCTGAAGCCGGGGAGCTGGGGAGTCCAAGGAGAGAGACCCCGAGGGATCGCGGAGATCCCAGTGTATAGGGGAGACACCAAAAAAAAAAGGAAAAATCCTGAGGGAATGTGGGCTAAGAGGCAAGACCCCAGGGATCTGGGGTGCAGATGGAAGGGGAGGTCCCCAAAGGATGTGGGGGAGCCCTGGGGTGTGGAGATTGTTCTAAAGGCAAAGCACCCAAAGGTGTGGGCGCTCTGAGGGGGGGGGGTCCTGAAGAATGGAGGCGTTCAGGAAAGGAGGCTCTGAGGGGACCCGAGTGTGGGGAGCGAAGAAGGGGCTGAGGCAGCGCGGGGCAGAGACAAAGAGACAGCGGCCGGGGAGAGACAAAGGGGCGGAGCGGGGAGACGGCCCGAGGTCTGGCCGAACAGAAGGACGGAAGCGCGAGCGGGCGGGTGGACTGACGGACGGACGGACAGACGGGGAGGAGGGCGGGGGCAGGACCGGGCGGGGGCGGCGCCCGTCTCCTCGCGGGGCCGCGGCTGCTCCGGGCGGCTCTGGGCGGGCCCCGGGCGTCCGGGCTGAGGAGGCGGCGGCGACGACGTGGACCGGACAGACGGACGGAGTGACGGACCGGCTGGCGACAGCGGCGGCCAGCGGCGGGCACTCACCCTCCTCCCTCACGCGGCCCGGCCCGAGGCTCCGGTTTTGTACGCCCGAGGGGCGGGGCCTCTGGGTTAAAGCCCCGCGTCGGCCCCGCCTCTCCCCGCCCTTCGCGTCAGCCGCGCGCGCGCGTCGCGGGCGGACGGGGGCGCGCGCAGCCGGCCGGGCACTGGGCCCCTCGCGCGCACGCGCGGCTCGGCCGGTGCGCAAGCGCGCGGGGCGCTCCCTCTCGCCCGAGCCGACCCACAGAGAGAGGGAGCGCGCCCACGTCGGCACGCGCAGGCCTGAGCGCCGGAGGGGGGCTCCGCCCCGCACGCCGCCAGCCTAACCGGTTCCAGCTGGAACCGGACGCATGCTCCGTGCGTGAGGCGGCGGGGGGAGCTCGCACCCGTTTACCACGGCGACACCTCGCCACCACCGGGGGCCGTGAGGCTCAGAGCCAGCGCCCGAGGTGCTTTCCACTCCTGTAGGGTCAAAGGAGACCTCTAGTCCGACCGGCTCTATGTCCTAAAGGTTTATAGTTGTCCCCGATGCTCCATCCTCCCTTTGCTGTGCTCACCCGAGTCCTCCAGGTTGGGTTCAAGTCCCGGCTCAGCCTCTGGAGGGCTGTGTGACCTTGAACATTCGTTCAACCTCCCTGAGCCTTCGCTTCCTGCTTGACAGTAAAACCTGCACCCCACGGTACCCTGGAGGGCAAGTGTAGTAGGTACTGCCTGAATCCATAAATCACCCAGGGTGCCCCCTCCTCACAGTCCTGGTCCAGAGTTGTTTCTCTGTGGTTCTCAGCCCTCAGGCCGCCCTTACAGTAGGTCTGCCACCCACAGACCCAGCTCCTGCTTCCCAACCTGCCGTGCTGCGTGACCTAGGCAAGTTCCTTCTCTTCTCTGTGCATTTCTGTTCCAAATGTAAAACAGAGGAAAGGAGGTTATTCACTCCAGAACCTCTACAACTTTGGAGACACAGAAGATGAAGCAGAACAGAAAAAGATCAGAAAGAAAAGGGGAAACAAGAGAGATGTGGGGACTTCAATGGCGTTGCGGGCAGAGCCAGCTCCCCCTCCTGGTTCTCCTGTGAGAGACCAGAGGAAGAGCGCTTCAAGCTTCCTCTAGGAGCTCAGAGAACAGAGGCAGTGTGCCCCAGCTGTGGCCCCCACTGTGCCCTAGCAGGACCACAGGTCCCTTGTGCTGCAGCAACTCTTCCCTGAAGAACAAGTAAGCAGTGGTGGAATTCCACAGCAGAAATAACAAAACAGAAGCTGGAGCAAAAAGAGCACACATGCCCTATCTGGTTTGGCTCAGTGGATAAAGCATCGGCCTGCTGACTCAAGGGTCCCAGGTTCCATTCTGGTCAAGGGCATGTACCTTAGTTGCAGGCACATCCCCAGTAGGGGGCGTGCAGGAGGCAGCTGATGGATGTGTCTCATCAATGTTTCTAACTCTATCCCTCTCCCTTCCTCTCTGTAAAAAAATCAATAAAATATATATTTTTTTAAAAAGAGCACACAGTCCTGGCCCTTGGGCTCAGTGGTTAGGCATTTACCCATGAATCAGGACATGCCTAGGTTGCAGGCTCAATCCCCAGTAGAGGGTGTTCAGTAGGCAGCTGACTGATGATTCTCTCTCATCATTTTTTTTTTATTTCCCTCCCTTCCTCTCTGGAAAAAGAAAAAAGAAAAGAAAAAGAAATGCCTCCAGGGGTGGGGGAAAGGAGAAAAAAAGATGTGGTTATACAATAATTTAACTTAGAAAAGGTTCAGTTGGAGGTACACAGGTTTGGGATCATGGGTTATGGAAAAGAGTCCTGCAACAGGAAGGAGCCCTAATGCTCAGCCTCCTAAAAATAATTATGTGAATTACAATGTTTTGTAGGAGCAGATCAAAGAAAAAAAGGCAGCAAAGGAAGAAAGGAAATCCAAATAGAAGAAATTGGCTCTCAGTGTTTTGTCAAGTGGACGGAATGGATAGGTTGGAAAATTCACAAATGGGACATTGATTCTGACTCAAGTTAATATACAAAAATAAATTTTTTCCAAGTGGATAAATGAAGTGCTTTATGAAATAAAGAGAGGAATGGGAAAGTGCCAATGTACTGAAATTGGGCCCCTATAAGACTTTCTGACTATTCTTATTTATTTCATATTTCATAGACTGCTTTTTTACTTTAGGGAAAAATAAAAAATAAAAAAGATAACCCAGCTCAGCCGGTGTGGCTCAGTGGTTGAGCATCTACTCATGAATCAGGAGGTCATAGTTTGATTCCTGGTCAGGGCACAAACCCAGGTTGCAGGCTCAATCCCCAGTGGGGAGTACAAGAGGCAGCTGATCAGTGATGTTCCTCTCTCATCGATGTTTCTATCTCTCTATCCCTCTTCCTTCCTTCCCTTATCTCTAAAAATCAATAAAAACATTTTTTAAAAAGATAAAATTTCTGGTTGCTCAAGGATCTGTTTCAATGGTGATAACTATGTTGGGTCAACCACAGCAAGAATATAGAGTAAACCTATTGAAAAGAATGTCTCATATTCTCCAGCATGTTCCACTCAAGTTTCACTTTCAACAGGTGTTTTATGTATTTGCTCATAATAGGATTTTTCATAAATTTACTGATTTGTAAGTGCTAATAATTAGCTTTAACATGCCATTTAATTTTCTGAAATTATTTAATATTACTATATCATGAAAGAACTAAGAATACATTCATCAGTTATTTTGTGGGAAAACAGTTTCAATTTTCAGCCTCAAGTGTATAAAATCTATTTCATAGGAAATTATAAAAATACTAGGGGCCCGGTGCACAAAAATTTGTGCACTAGGGGTGGAGGGAGTCCCTCAGCCCGGCCTGTGCCCTCTGACAGTCTGGGACCCCTCAGTGGATGTCCTATGATGGCCCCAGTCTGCCAGGCGCCTTCTGTGTGTGTGTGTGTGTGTGTGTGTGTGTGGCCACTGGGGACCTGCCCCCAGCTGCATCTGAGGCTCGGAGCAGTCCTCCTGTGTGTGTCTACCTGCTGGGGGCCTGCCCCAGGCACACTGTGGAGGCTTGGAGCAGGCACCCCCTCTATGTTGATCTCTCAGACTCTTGCCCTCCCCTGCATGTTGTTCTCTTTTTTGAGCTGTGACCAGGGCTGGGTGCGGCCTGCCTCCCAAGCTTGCCTACTGCCCATCTTCCTCCATCCACCAGAAAGCAGGGAAAACCCCGCCTCGTGGTCAGGCCAGCCTTTTCCTGCTCCC
>PVJC01014914.1:0-35768 GCA_004026665.1 Murina feae
TTCCTCTGTTTGTTTGTTTTTTGATCCTTTTCTGTTTAGCTCCCAAAGCTAGCTGATATTTATTTCGTTTGTTGTAAAAATAAGGTTCCCAGGAATTTTTGGTTATCTGATTAAATTTGTCCTAATTTTTGTTTTTAGATTGTTGGAAAGAAAGATAGCTAAAGGAATGGGGGAAAATATGAGGTAAAGAGAAGGGAAAATGAGGGAACCCTTATCTAGTTCAGTTTGACAAGTATTTTTTAGTTTCATTTTTTTCCGTAAAGGTCACCCATGAGGTTTTTTGCCAAGAGTGAGAAAGTAGGGCTGCTAGTAAGGTTTAAAGAGGATATAGATTGTATGAATTCACTACAGGAATGTGCTAGGAAATAAACAAACTGTGACATCAGAATTACCTAGCAACTTTAAGTGCCAGGTTGACATTAGATGGCAAAAATTTGTAGAGGGTCAGGTAATCCAAGGTTTATGAACTTTTTCAGTAATGTTTTTATGCTTGGGAACAAAATTGTAGTTGGAGGATGAAGCCATCCAGGTCTGACATTAATTTAATAAGCAAAGGAATAAATTAGAAGGAGTGAAGATGCTGAAATGTTAGTAGTGAGCCATGGTCTTTAATCTGGACAAGAAGTATAATATAGCTAGAAGAAAGTAATGCACTATCTAACCTGATTTCAGATTGTCATTGAAAAGTTGGACAAATTAAATTTAAGAAACCTTTAGTGGGAAGCATTGTGGCATGGTGGGCAAAAGTCATTATAGCCAAAAGACTTAGATATGAAACATTACTTGCACAAAATATGTTAGGCTAGTCACTTTTTTTTTTTGAGTGTCAATTTTCTGGATAATTATACTAATATCATAGTGTTGCTTTAGTTATAAAGCACCTAGCAGTTCTGGGCATAGTAGACACAACTTTATATTCCTTCTTTATTAGTGGGGAAAAAGATTTTAAAGATTCTAGCTTTACAGCAGCTGCTTGTGGAAGGCATATATATGCCTAAGCGACTGTTCTGACCGAAAGACTGGAATGACTGGTCAACCGGTTGCTATGATGCGCACTGATCACCAAGGTGCAGACGCTCAATGCAGGAACTGCTCCCTGGTATTAGTGCACTCCCACAGCCAAACTCCCACAATCCGTCCCCCTGGCTGGCCAGCAAATCTCCCCCAATCCCTCCCCCCCCAATCCCTCTCTCCAGTCGACAGGCCCTGATCGGCTGGGCATCGATCAGCCTGGCCCCAGTCGGAACTGGGTTAGACAGCCCTATCAGCCCTGATCACCAGCCATGCCTACGGACCCCACCCATGCATGAATTTATGCACTGAACCTCTAGTATTTCATAAAGATTTTAGACAGACTATATATCTAAAGTTCATACTTGTTCGTACAGGTCTCTGCTATTGACAGTGGCCAGGTAAATTATAAAAAAATGGAACAGAAAAAGCAATGGCATAGTAGAGATAAATATACTTAATTCTGTGTGTGTGTGTGTGTAGAGAGAGAGAGATAAAGAGAGAGAGAAACAGAGAACATGAATGAATGAACGGGTTATGAAATATGGTGAAAGGTAACTGAAACAGTATCTTCAAAACTAGAAGACCAGCATTTACTGAAGAAATAATTATTGCTAATATTTTGTGTAAGTAGATAACAAGCATACAGTCTTGACTTCCTGAAGATAATGGTAGCTGGTTGACTGATGTCCAGTCTAAAGACCTATAGGTCAAAATCTAAAGTTTCAAGAGGATAAGAATGTATTTATTAATAAAGAGATGACATCATCAAGAGTCAAAATTAGGCTTTGGCTGGACAGAGTGTTATCTGATATACCAAGGTTGTGGGTTTGATCCTTATCAGGGCACATACAAGAATCAGCCAATAAATGTATAAATAAGTGGGACAACAAATCGATGTTTCTCTCTCCTTTTATCTCTCTCAAATCAATCAATCAATCAATCAATCAATCAATCAATCAAAGAAGTTTAAAAAATAAGTCAAAATTAGAAAATACAACTGGGAAATATAAAGGTTGATAAAGAGGTTGAAGATACAACTGTCTACTAAGTGTAAAACTTGCATACCCTGTCTTCTATTTATACTCACTTCCTATGTGACTTTATTTAATCTCATGATTTTAAACACTATGTACCAGTATATCTAAAAAAAAGGAGGGGGAATAAAAACCCCTTCTATTTATATGCTGATAATTTCCAAATGTATATCTTTAGCTCTTTTTCCTAAGCTCCAGCTAAATATCTTATTACCTATTTCTACTAGGATCTCTAATAAGTATCTCAAATTTCACATGTCCAAAATAGAATCCCTGATTTCTACTGCCTAAATTTTTCTCATGTGGATAAATAAACGATAACTATCATTAGAATTGCTCAGGTAAAAAAGTTTGGAGTTCATCTTGACTTTTCACTTTCTCTTATATTGTGTTTTGAATTTACTAACAAATCCTATTGGCTTTATCTTCAAAATATATCCTGGATCTGATTACGTCTTACGATCTCCACTGTTACCACTCTGGTCCAAATCTCTTGCTGGAATATTATAGATCCTGTTAACTAGTCTCTCCCTGCCTTTTCCCCTTTCCTTCTCTATATGACATACCATATAGAAGCCAGAGGTAAAATTTAAAAGTTTAAGACATGTGATATTTTAAAAAACAATGCTATATCCCACATTGTTTTCCTTCCTCAAAATGAGCTATTATGATAAACTAGAGGCCCAGTACATGAAATTCATGCACGGGAGAGGGGGGGTCCCTCAGCTCAGCCTGTACCCTTTCTAATCTGGGACCCCTCGGGGGATGTCTGACTGCCGGTTTAGGCCTGGATCAGACCTAAACCAGCAGTCAGACATCCTTCTGGCAATCCTGGACTGCTGGCATTTAACTGCTCACCTGTCTGCCTGCCTGATTGCCCCTAACTCCTCTGCCTGCCTGCCTGATTACCCCTAACTGCCTTCTGCCTGCCCCTCTGCCTGCCTGATCACTCCTAACCACTCTGCCTGCCGGCCTGATTGCCCCTAACTGCCTCTGCCTTGTTCCCCACCACTGTGGCTTTGTCCGGAAAAACATCCAGAAGACGTGCAGTCTATCTGGTTTAATTAGCATATTACCTTTTTATTAGTATAGATGATTGTTTTTATTACCTCTCCAGCCTCTTCTCCGTTTACTTTGCTCTTTTCCCTCTATACTTCAGCCACATTGACATCTTTGCTGTTCCTCAAACATGACAAACACGCACCTTATCTCAGGGCTTTTCTGTTTGTTCCTGCTGTATGGAACACAATTTCCTTCATATGACATACACCCTCAATGCCTTCTGATTTCCACTTTATCAGTGAAGCCTAATTACCCTATATAAAATAGAAGACTCTATCAATCAGGTCCAGACAAGAAAACCAAAAGTCCTCCCTCTGCCAGCTTGGTCGCTCCTTATGCCCGCCCCCCTCAGTCTAGTTGCCACCAACTGCGCCCCCCTACTGGCCTGGTCACCCCTCACTGGCCCCCTCTGCCAGCCTGGTCACTGTACACAGCCTGCTGCTCAGTCATTTGGTCATTCCTCATTAACTCCCTGCCAGCCTGGTCATCCCATGCAGCCTGCTGCTCAGTTGTTTGGTTATCCCTCACTAACCCCCCTGCCGGCCTTGTTGCCCCACTCAGCCTGTACGGTTGTACATTTGGTTGGAATGGCCCCTGGCTCTTGATATGTATAGATTGTGTAGATTTGCCAGTGCATGGTGATAATAAAAAGCAGAATGACTTGTAATTAGTTTTATTATCCTATCTAATAAAGAGGGAATGTGCTAATTGACCATCTCACTGTTGCAAAGATGGTGGCACCCACAGCCAATAAGGAGGGAATATGCTAATTGACTGCCCCACACTCAAAGATGGTGGCACCTACAGCCACAAGATGGCGGCAACCAGTCCCCTCAACCTCACCTAAGCAGCAGGATCGTGGCAAGCCACTCCATGCACCTGACTCTGGAGTCCCCCAGTCCCCTAAGCCCCCCAGCTGCCCAGGGCTGGCCCAAGGCATAGGCAAGCCTCAGATGACAGCTGCCTAGCTACCCAGGGCTGCCCGAGGCTTGCACTGCCGGCAGTGGCAGCAGCAGAGGTGTGATGCGGTGTTGCCTTCCCCTGATTGCCGGGTTGCCTCCTGCCACTTAGGGCTCCTGGACTGTGAGAGGGGGCAGGCTGGACTGAGGAACTCACACCTCTAGTGCATGAATTTTTATGCACCGGGCCTCTCATTTGTTTCTAATTTTCTACACACAATGCATCTGTAGGGTAAAGAATTAATAAAACCTTTTCCCATCTCTAAGGACACATTTGACCTTAGGTTAACTTTTCTAGCTCCGTACCTTGGAAATTTGATGAAGATAAAATGTCAGCTTGTTTCTAGGCAATGTTTCTTATGGTAACAATGATAAAAAAATGATAACTTGCATATGTGCTATACAAATGAACTATAAATACTTAGTAGGAAGCTTTAGCTTTGGGTTTCACTTGTAACTGGGCATTTCTCTTGTGAGGACCCTGGAAATTGCCTAAGATTCCTATTTAGGACATAAAGCTTCTAAGTTGGTGACTCCCATACTCTTCTAGTATAATTCTTATTCCCTTGCATGTGAATGTCACTTGAAGAGCAAAGAAAATATTCTTGGATGGCTATGTGGACTGCTAAGAGGACTGGTCCCATTGAAGGAGAAAGCCTGATGCTGTCCTACTTGATGATGAGTTTCTTTTTCAATATCTAAGTACACTGGTTCACAATACAGTACATTTACCTCTTGTAAGTCTGGTGTTTACAAAAGAGAATCCCTAGTGGGCTTCAATCATATAATTGCTCAAAAATATTAATTGAACAAATGCAATACTTTGGAAACATATACCTACAATTATGTAATTACTGGATGGTATTAACTAAATTTTAACATACATAGTTTGTTGAAATCAACAAGTGTCTACAGAGGCTACTCTGTGGTAGTTGTAGTCTATAATGGTTTCTCATCCATTTTGAAATAATTCCCTCATTCTGAGCAAGTTTATGTAGTTACAGAATATAGGGCAATTTTTAATATGATATACATAGACATCTTGTATGGCATTCTTTGGGTTTCCTAAGGCACTGTTCTGCTTACCACTATATGACACTAGAGGCCTGGTGCACAAAAATTTGTGTACTTGGGGGGGGTTTCCTCTGCCCGGCCTGTGTCCTCTCGCAGTCTGAGACCCCTTGAGGGATGTCTACCTGCTGGCTTAGGCCTGCTCCATGGGCGATTGGGCCTAAGATGGCAGTCTGACATCCCTCTGGCAACCCGGAGCTCTCAGGGGTGTCCACTTGCCAGTAGGGAGCAGGCCTAAGCTGCAGTTGGACATCCTTAGTGCTGCTGAGGTGGCAGGCGAGGTTCCCACAACCACTGCTGTACTGGCAGCCTTCTGGCTTGTGGCTGAGCAGAGCTCCCCCTGTGGGAGTGCCCTGATCACCAGGGGCAGCTCTTGCATCGAGCATCTGCCCCCTGGTGGTCAGTGTGTGTCATAGTGACCAGTCATTCCCAGTGGTTCTGTTGTTAGGGTCAATTTGCATATTACCTTTTTATTATATAGGATAGAGGCCTGGTGCATGGGTAGGGGCTGGCTGGTTTGCCCTGAAGAGTGTCTTGGATCAGGGTGGGGTTTCTGCTGGGGTGCCTGGCCAGCCTGGGTGAGGGGCTGATGGCTGTTTGCAGTCTGGCCACAGCTCCATTGACCCAACACCTCAGCAAGGCTGGCTGGAATCAGTTTTCTGGGGTTTATTTATCTTCTATAATTGAAACATTGTTGCCTTGAGCGGAGGCTACAGCTGGCCTAGGCAGGCAGTTTCCTCCATTGTTGGTGCAAGGAAGCCTCCTGTTTGCTCTAGCTCCGTGACTGCCGGCCTCCATCTTGTCTGGGTTAATTTGCATACAGTTGCTCTGATTGGCTGGTGGGCATGGTTTGGCTGGTAGGCATGGCTTAGGTGTAATGGAGTGAGCGTCAATTTGCATATTACAAATATTACATTAGATTGGCTTCAATAAGGGGACATATGTGAAGCCATATATATCAGGGGAAATCAGAACTAATACTTAAGGAAACCTGTGCTATGAATGATTAAATTATAACCTTTCCACATTGATAGACAAATATAATTTCTTTTGGCTTTTCTGCAAATAAATGAATGATTTTTTTTTTCTGTTGTTTTTTGCCTATTTGTGGATCTAAAGCCTTCAGGAGAGATACTATGCTTTACCTCTTTTATATACAGTTTCCAGTATACTGCCACTCACAGAGGTACCCAACGAACATCAACTAAGCTATATGATCATAGAGAATCATAATAACAGCTAACTTTGGATGGGAGTAGGGGAGAAATATTGAGCTATGTCAAATGAGAGATTACAGAATTTAGCAGCATTGTTACCTTGGAAAACCATGGTAATACAGCAGGCCAGAGAAAGTAGGGGAAGGAAGTCATACAGAACCTATCAAAGCCTTTCAAAGGATTATCAAGTCAGTGAGGGCAGGAAACTAGGACTACAAATTCTTCCTTTGATTCCACAGTATAAGTACCATTTCTATTCTCACCTTACTTTTCCCTACCACCAATAAATAGTTTTAATAAAGAGCATAAAGAATAGCTTTAAAAAATATAGCTGAAATAAAGTGCCTAATAACTGAACTTTATTTATGAATTTGCTCATTCTATTTAGCTTTCTCAAACCCCATGAACTCACTTAGATGTACAATCATGTAAATAAGTCACAGAATCGTTCATTAAGTTGAAAATAAATTACTTTCACATGCTAAACATAGTGTCAATTGGTTCCAGGAATATTAAAATCATCCTTATGTAATTGATTGAAAAGAATGTTTGTTTTGGGTCAATCTAGTTTTAGGGAATGCCTAGTGTACATATACTGGGAAGTAAGCAAATCTAGAATGTTGATTTGTCTCTCCATTAGCAAAAAAATAAAAAAATAAAAAAAATTCTTTTGTTCTTTCCAAAAGAACTATCAGGGCAATACAGAGATCCTTGAAAATTTTCATTTCTAAGACTAAGAAATTGAAAATAATGGTAACAAATGGCTTATTTTCAGAACTAAGTGAGCTTAAAAGAGGTGGAAAAAAGAAATCCTATTAATCTTTCTATTAAAGTCTGAAGGAATTAATTTTTAAAATATCAATAGTTTCTGATTCTAATCTTAGGCTTCGAATTTCAAGCAGATTTACTTTTCAATATTTCTTAGTTTGACCATAGAGCCTCCAATTGAACTTTTGTATAATCCAAGAAAAAAAGGGAATGGGAAGTTTTTTGAGAGTTCTCAGAAAAAGACTGACTAAATGCTCCTTCCTAAATCAGGGCTCATATGACATTTGATACATTCTAAATATCATGTCACTAGAGATGCTATCTTTAGAGAAAAAACCAAGAACCTGATTATCAAATCCTTCCATAAAGATCACATGGAATTTTAGCAGGAATAGGCTAGTCATGGTATCCCAATGCACTGAATTCTTTCCCACACAGAGGTGGCCTACATCACAGCAGCAGAATGGGCACAATTCATTGTCCTAATAGACTAAGTACTGAGTTTGTACAGCTGAATATCTATAGCTATCAGTCAACATTCTTTGCATGTGTGGAAAGGCCATTGTTTCATTCTAATAAATGGAAGGGATTATTTATATGTAAGTTCTACTTCTTTCTTCTCATTTTCTGTACTTGAATTATCCTGAGGCCAATTTTTATTTTCTAGTTATAGGAATGTGGTAACAGTTATAATCCACAATTTTCTATTTATAACATAGATGTCAGAAACACTTTTATCGGAAAGTCCCATTCCCCCCACCTTTTTTACCTCATTCCCTGTTGACATGACTGCAACCACTGGAAACTTATTAACTTCAACCTCCGTGACACCTACAGTTGCCAGAAGACCAATCTCTGAGGGGCCCATGTGCGTTCCTTTGGCCAACACGCATTCCCCTCTTTTAATGTCATGGCCGATGGGTCTGAAAGTCAAAGCAGAACCATAAGCATGATGAGTAAGAATAATATTTTCAACTCGGATGGAAACTTTAGTGTCAGAGAAGGAGGACACTCTAGGGAGAAAAATATTAACAGATGGGACAGGAGCAGAATAATGAAATGAAGATATTCTAAAAACTGCATGCTTCTCAAACTAAAAATATTAAATCATACAACAGAAGACAGAAATAGGATTTATATCTATTACTGCTAAACAGGAATATGTTATTTCACATTTGAAAATTACTTTATAAATTTATAAGGAGTTAATGATAAAAAGTCTACAGCTTGTTAGTTTTGTGAGGAGAAAAATGCTAATAAGATTACAGTCAAAGAGATAATTTCTATTTGAGTCACTTAGATTGGTCCAGTTATGTGTCTGCATAAGTCCATTCACCTTGGCCTCCTGACATAAGGATGGAAGAAGCATAGCTTTGCCATAAGGAGATTGACAAATTAGTATTAATGAAATTAGGGTAAATATATTCCATTGTAACAAAGATCATTTAAAATATGTGTCCTCCTTATGGTAGGGACAGTGGTCTCATCTTTGTTTTGATTATTTCATTTGCCTCTACCATTTCCGTGAAAATGTAGGCAGAGCAGACATAGACTGTAGAGTTCAGAAAATTCATTTCCTACTTGTTAAAAAACCTGAAAGATAATGGTTGACTGAACTGTGGATTTATGATAGCCATTCTTTCCTGAGTTCATGAACAAGAGTTGGCTACACATTCTATATGT
This sequence comes from Murina feae, assembly GCA_004026665.1. Lineage (NCBI taxonomy): Eukaryota > Metazoa > Chordata > Mammalia > Chiroptera > Vespertilionidae > Murina > Murina feae. The sequence goes on from PVJC01014914.1 coordinate 8,809, forward strand.
TATGAACTTACCTGATATCTTGGCCTGGCCGAGCTTGCACCAGAATTCGTACTTCAAGTTCTTCAGTGCCCTATAATAAGAGGAAGTCATGCAATTTAAAACAGAACAATCTAACAGAATTTCTGATCAATGGAATTTAAGTGCACCAGATAGGCCCAGAATATATGTAAATACAGAGAAACAAAAAAAGTTTGCTAAACACTTTGAACATAATAAATTTATACCATAGTTTCCTGCAAAATTAAGTTTGATGCCAAGGAATAAACAAAATATTTTTACACTTTGAAAAAATATACCAATTAAAATGCTAAATCTTACTTTTTAAGTAGCATTTTCAAGGAAAAATAATTTTATATATGTTATTTATACGTAATGTTTATATGAAAAATAATATAATTAATAAGTAATAATGTAAGAATCACACTGTTTTGCATACTCACAACTCTAAACCTACTTTGCCCCACCTTGTATATAGTATACTAGTATTTGGCTACCCTACTAGACCCAATGAATGTATAAGGCAATAACCTATCTCTTCTGTTCCCTTGAATTATGGTTCAATACTATACCAAGGTTCCCAAAATCCTGCAGAAATTTCAGTGAAGGACTTACAGCTTGCTTGGTAGTAAATTTCTATAAATGAATAGTGATCATCAATTTTATACTTATGGGCTGTGAATAATATTGTGAGACTGGGAACTGTGTTTTGTCATCTGGCAGAGTCTGTGGAGGCATGTGTTCTGCATTTCAATGTTCTGTTGGCTTCCCTGATGCCAATAAATCTGGACAGTTCTAACAGCAAGCAATGTGATCTGTATGCCACGAGTTGAATTTTATAAGCACCACATGTGATAAGATGTTTTAAAAAATTCCCAGATCAAGAAGAGTGGCAGTCTCTCAGCATGGCCAGATTTTACTATATGTCAGGCAAGGAGAATGTTATTATTTTTAACTTCAGCTTTTAAGATATAAGCTACCTTAAACCTCTTCACAAAACAAGTAAGATAGCCAGTCATTTAGACCTCAGCTGAAACTATTCTTTTATTGGTGGCTGATCCTCTGGCTGTAATAATTGCCATTAGTTTCAGTGACATGAAGGCCTGCTTAGGCCAAAAAGGATCTCAGGATTCTTTATTTCAGGCAATAGAGGGGGAACTGGTATCAATTTAATATTTCCAGGTTGTCAATTAGTGGCACAGATTTTCCTGAAATATAGATACTAGAGCTGAGTATTATTTGGTTCAAATGTTTGGCTTAGTGTAATATTTAAGAAACTTCCCAAGTGTTCTTTGCTAAATTTTTCTCTTTTTAAATCTTCCTTTACATTTTATCAGAAGCTAGTGTCGGCTCACAAACTTCTTAGCTAGAAGGTATGTTAACAATTAATACCTCTGCTCTTTTATCTTGAGGTAGTTTCTTTCCTTGTTTGCATGTGATATTTCTTGAATCAATGTGGTTCAAATTCTGCTATAATCACAGTAATACAGTAGGTCCTAGGGTTACATCGGAGATCTAACCACCTACATAAGCACCTATGTCACTCACATGGAGCACATACACAGCAGCAGTGAAGTGAAACAGTAAAAAAAATTTAAAAGACGGTTAACAATTCCTGACCTTTACTTGTGCTAAATAAATAATAAAAAACATAAAGCACATATGTAAATACGTTGAAATGACAGAATTTTTTAAAATGATAAATAAATGGGAAATAGCGACATAACCACGAAACGACATACGTCGAGTCGGACATAACCCGAGGCCTGTCTGTAAGCATAAAAATGTCTCCTGTAACAGGATATTTTCAAGCCTAAGGCAATTCATTATTTAGTGTAGACTCATACACTACCTTGTAAGATCCTAACATAACCAAAAGACACTGGGTTATTCTCATAAACACTGCAGAAAATTGATATGACTTAAAATGCTGCCACAGGAATGTAATAAGACCTGGTAATAACGTACATCATCAGACTCTCTGATAAGTTCGGTATCTTCTACTTGTACTACAGCATCAGCACCGCAGGGGATTGGAGCACCTGTTGTAACCCGCATGACTTGTCCAGGCATTACTGTCTGAGTTGGCTGGAAACACAAACATGTAAGAAGCTGATTTGCTTTACTGCTGTTAAATAAAACTAACATTTTCCTGTAGGAAATGTAACATTTTTAGAAACAAACCACAAAAGGAAAATTATACAGTCTTATTCATTTTGGGCCAATGTAATGAAAGCTACTCACAAATAGGTACAATCCAAGAGGCTTTAACTTGATTTATGGTAATGACCATTGTACTGTTTTCCTTTTGAAGAACTGCCACTTACACCTGCCATTATTGTCTTTTACTCAAATAATGTGAATTTTCTTAATATATGTAAAGTGATTTTCAGAGTCTTTAAGGAAAAAAATGCCATGCAAAATGATTTTATGCATGACAATTATGAAAAACCAACACATTAGTCATTTACTGAAGTTTTAATATTTGAGAAATGTCATATTTAAAACTAAACTTTCTGGTTAAATATAGGCAAGTTAGAAAAATCATTTAAATTATTGCTCTTGAAAATCTTTCTACCAAATGTAATTAGATAATTTTAAAATGATTGTAGTGCCTGTAATAATTTAGAAGAAACATTATTTCTGAGATTTTCATTGTCTGAACTCTCATAGAAATGGTATAGGAGACCGATTATAGGACCTGCCTGGTAAACTCCTAGCATAGGAAAATGCATATTTTTATAAGATCCGTCTGATAGGTTTGATCTGGCCTCAGATGAGTAACTTGTCATTGGCCATGATTTAGGTCAGAATTGGTAGGAAAAATGCTTCAAATTTCCTCGAAGATAAAATTCTGAGATAATATTAATTCCCTAATAAAAATCTTTTCAGCCTGACCAGTGTCATCCTGTAATTGAGCATCTACTGATGAACCAGGAGGTCATGGTTTGATTCCCAGTCAGGGCACATGCCCGGGTTGTGGGCTCAATCCCCAATAGTGGGGGCATGCAGGAAGCAGCCAATCGATGATATTCTCTCATCATTGATCTCCCTCTCCCCTCCTCTCTCTGAAATCAATAAAAACATAGTTTAAAATAAGTATCTTCCCAAAGATATCTGCATCATAAGTATTTATTTAACATCTTAGGTCATGTGCTCAATTCGGCAGTACATATACTAAAATTTTAGGTCACAATGTGAATATATTTAACACTACTATACTTAAAAATGATTAAGATGATACATTTTAAGTTATGTATTTTTTAACAGATTAAAACCATTTTAGGGAATACCTAAAGATACATACTTCACCACTAGATATACATATGGAGTAAAACTGGAAATTTATTTATTAGAACAGCTTTAAAAAGCTTCTTTCAATATTATCATTACAAACAATCCTATTGATAGATAATATTATTGACCCTCAATCTATGTTTGGTACAGTGTTAAGTGTGTTATTACATTCAATTTATATAATAACCTAAGCTCAACAAAGACAGGAATTTGTTTTATTTTTGCTTGCCTCTCCAGATCACATCATCATACTATCCTGTGCTGTGGCCCAGAAGGCTGACCTCTACTGGACTATTTCAACCAGGTTTCCATCACTGGATTCTGGTTAGGTAAAGCCAATAGGAGAGGTCAACAAGAGCTAGAGGGCAGAAGACAGAGAAAAGCTGAGTTTATATTCCCTTTGCCCTTTCCCTGCTGGGTTGCACTTTGGTGAAGGCCAGGTCATCTCTACCATTGACGGTGACCCTGAGCCACAGCTATGAATCTCCATAGATCCACTCTTTCCTCTGCCTCCTTCAGACATAGAAATGGTAATGGAATTTCACTGTTATGCCCTGGGTGCTTCACATTTCTTTGCTAGTTTCTCTTAACCCTATCTATATCTTGGATAGTCCCTGCATTAATCTTCTTAATCACCTCTTTCCAGACATATTTATTGCTCCACCATCCCAAAGCCTAGAAAGTGTCTGGCACAAAGTTGGTAGTCAATAAATATTTCCAGAATGAATAAATAAACATGAATAATCTCATTATCACAACAATTACATGAAGTATGCAATCCTTTGTGGTTTACAGCTCCAGTGTTCTCCCTGCTTTTCTCACAGTTATTGGAGAAAGTGATTCTTGGGATTGTACTATGTATCACCTTATTCTGCTATTTGAAAATACATTCCAGGCTCATTCAGAATTGTTATATTTTAATATAATCTTCTGCCAAGGTAATACTAGGCTGTGACTACTACTAACTATTTGCATTTCCCTGAGCATTCCATGTAATTTTTAAAACATTTCCAGTCAGTAGTTCTATTCAGAACATTGATATTTATACAGGAAGAAAGAATCATCCAAACATGGACTGGAAAATGTTTGTGGGCACGTCTATGAGACATGCCAACAACACCATGCCATATAATAATAGATGCAGATTCTTACAGAAAGAATTGGTTCTTTTTATGGGAACTCTCCTTTAATCTCTGGTAACTTGTCTAATCCCTCTCTAAAGATTTCCCTTAAGTGATGGTTGAAACTTAGAATTAGATCCTGGAAGTGTATGAAACTGAACTTTTTAGGGCCTGTCAGGCCTATGAATCTACCTGTTCACCGGCTTGGGATTCCCCAATGATGAAACGATCTCCTGGGCCATCAGCAGCTGTGAGATGAACAGAACCAAGAACAAATATCAGAATGGATCCATAGCAAGGAATAAAGACCTACTATTGAAATTCTGAAATTTGTCTCAAATGATCCGATAGGCTTCAGGAGAGTAGAATCTCCTAGATGAAACAATGGCTTTACTAGTACTCCTGGTTTGGGATCCCAAACTCACAAGTACCAAGAGAAGCGTTCCTAATTCCTGCTCTTTCTTGGTGTCACTTGAGATGGTCTTCCCCTTGCTTGATAACTTCCAAACATGTACTTTTACAATAGAAAGTTCTTTTTGCCTATCTTCCTAAATAAATACTACCTTATTCATGGGTATGTATTTGTGATGTGTGTGTGCCACTCATGGATATTACTATACATTTCCTCATTTTCTATAAAATTTTAAACTATTTCATACTACTTAAAAAATTATCACTCAGATTGATCTTTATAATAACTCAATGAAGTAGGAAGAACATAACATTCTATTCTCCTTTTGACATTTCAAGGAAATTAGTTATAGAATAAAGGAATTCAGGTAGAAAAGGTTAAATAAGTACATTGAACAAGTACTGGTAGAGCTAGGACTAAAATCTAGTCTCTTAATTTCCAGTACTGTGTGTGCATATTATAAAGGGTCAATGTATATTATTCTGAATCAGAATGTATAGGCAGTGCTGCATCACATTTTTTTCCATTGATTATTTTTACATTGGAAGAAACCCTTTTACTGTTGAGATTGAAAAAACCTTCTTACCCATTTTTTTCTGAATACAGTATATTAATGACTAGATAAAAATATTCCTAGAAATAAACATATTCAAAGTGTTTTCTTCACATATGATGTGGATTTCAGACCAATACTACTGGTAAGGCAATATCTATCTAATGAGTTTTATGATCAGGACCATTAATTCTGTGTTATCTGCATACAGCAAGGGTTTGGGACACATACACAGAAAAGATAACACTTTCTATAATACTATTTTAATTACATTTGCAATCATGCTGATAAATAATAAAAGTATTTTATTTATTTTAAAAAGGACATGAAATTCATTATTTCTGTATGTGACTACAACATTGTGTTTTTTACTAAAGGCTTGTAAACAATAATGTTTATAATGATTCACTCTTTTTGCACAGGTTTGGTTGATTTGTGGAGGGTGATAAAAATTAACATTGGGTATCTTCTACCTAAAAGATATAGTATCTCATGCTTCATAGACATTATATTAGTTAATAAACTCTTGATTTTCTTTTGTTTTTAATCTTATAGCATTTTCAGTATTCACTTATAAAAAAGAGAAAAGTTTTCCTGTAATGCTATTCTTATTATGCTGTTTTCATGGGTTTTTCTTTTTTAAAAAAACTTTTTTTTGAAATGAAAAATATAAACAAACATAGAAGTCCTTGCTTCAACAATTACCAACATTTTACCAATCTTGTTTCATCTATTCCCTCACTTATTTTGGCAGAATTTAAAACAAATCATTATTTTCTTACTGTTGAAAATTAAAAAGTCAATTAGCTTTCAGAATTCTGCACTAACTGCATCTCAAATGTGAATAAATTGTTTTTAATTATCTTTCTAGTAAAGATATTACCAGGTTGCCATCTCCAAGTAGCAACCTAGACATTTTCTCTTTTTGCTTCTTTGGGCAAAGGGAAAATTAGCATGGCTTTAGAGTACAACAAAGCTGAATCCTGGTTCTGTCTATTATTAGCCTCAGGATTTCCAGCAAATTACTAAACTTTTTTCTAACCTTCACAGTTTCCTTGTTGATAAAAATGGGCATAATCATTTAAAAATACTAATTCTTTTGAAAGCTTTTCATTCCTTTCACTCATTCACTAAATTTCTAAGTGTCATCGAAGTGCTGAGGTAAAGAGTAAAACCAGACATTGTTTCAATTCTAGTGTGGTGCCAGTCTATTGTAATGTTTTTTAAACTCTGGATCACAAATGGAGGTGGGCTCTAAAATCAACCCGTAAACATTTTTTTTAAATGAAAAAGAATAGAAAATATATTTCATCACACATGGTAAGGATAAATACTCTTTCAGAAAACTTATTTTTATATGTGTGCATATCTAATCTAATAAAAGAATAATATGCAAATTAACCATCACTCCGAGACACTTAAGCTACGCCCACCAGCCAATCAGAGTGGCTGTATGCAAATTAACCCAGTCAAGATGGTGGCTGGCAGCCACGGAGCTAGAACAAATAGGAGGCTTCCGTTGCAACTGCCTGCCTAGGCCAGCTGGGCTGCTGCTCAAGGCAACAATGTTTTAATTATAGAAGCCATGGAGCTGAAGCAAACAGGAGGCTTTGGTGCCTGCCTAGGCCTCCGCTCAAGGCAACAAAGTTTCAATTATAGAAGGTAAATAAACCCCAGAAACCTGATTCCAGCCAGCCTCGCTGTGACCTTGGGTCAATGGGAGCTGTGGGCAGTCTGAAAACGGCCTTCAGTCCCTCACCCAGGCTGGCCAGGCCAGGTACCCCAGTAGGGACCTGAACCCTGAAGGGACTGTGGGCAGCCTAAAAATGGTCCTCAGCCCCTCACCCAGCTGGCCACACCCCCATGGGGTGAGGGTCCTCACTGGTGGTCTTGGCCAGCCTACAAACAGCCATCAGCCCCTTACCCAGGCTGGCCAGGCACGCCAGCAGGTGAACATCCACCGAGGGGTCCAGACTGTGAGGGCACAGGCCTGGTTGAGGGACCCCCCCCTCCCGAGTGCACAAAGTTTTGTGCACTGGGCCCCTAGTATATATATATTTGTAGATTTTATATAAGTTATATATGTGTGATTTTATATAAGTTATATATATGATATATATATATATCATTGGCTTGTAATGTATACTGTATTTAATGTGTCTTTTTTTTTTTACTTTTTAAAAACAGACTTTATTTTTAAGAGCAGTTTTAGGTTTGTAGCAAAATTGCATGGAAGAGTTCAAAGTTCCCATATCTCCCTTGTTCCTGTCCATAGTTTCTCCTATCATCAATATCTTGTATTGGTGAGGTATATCTGTTACAATGGATGAATTAATATTAATACATTATTACTAATTTAAGTCTGAAGGTTATATTAAGATTCACTCTGTGTTATATATACAGTTCAATGAGTTTTGACAAATGCATAGTGTTTTGTATCCACCATTACACAATCATAGAGAATTATTGTGTGTTTTCCTATGAGTGTGGTTAAAACTCTTCAAGCCACTGATGTAATAGATATTAATCAACCAATCATATTAATGAATATATAAACACAAATTAAGGAAACCACTCTAAAGGAACATGGTTTTATGACAGTACACAATGAAAGTACTGGAACTACACTGGTGGGTCAATGAAAGTTACCCTAATAAGAGGATTTTTTATTTGAATATGAAGGATGAATAAGGCTAAGTAGGCAAAAGGTAGGAGTGTGTGACAGAGAGATGGAGAGAGAGAGAGAAAAAGAGAGGGGAGAGAGAAAGAGAAGAAGAAGAAGAAGAAGGAGGAGGAGGAGGAGGAGGAGGAGAAAAGAGAGAGAGAGAGAGAGAGAGAGAGAGAGAGAGAGAGAGGTGGAAATGCTCCATCTAAAGTTCTTCATCTACAGCAGTATGTGTGAAGGCCTGTGGTTCATGTCCTCCTTATATCTTACCGTTTAGCCATTCTCAAGTTCTGGTACTGTAGCTCCTAAGGATGACTCATATTTCAGCTCCACAGCCTATGCTACATTGCTTGCAATGTCCTTTCTTTATCCCTGCCTTTGATGAAAGACTTCTTAGCTTTTAAGACTCAGTTCAAATATCATTTTCTTTATGAAGTCATATAAGACTCCCAATCCTCAAGAGTCACCTACTTTCTCTTTTGTTTGTCCAGAGAATTCTTGAAATAACTCTAATATGGCTTCCTAGTGTATTTGCAATTTTATGCTTATTTTTCTCAGGGGGATCCCTAGAACTTGCTGCATAATAGTTATTCTATAAATGTTCAATATGTGAAGTATTCAAAATGTCCAAGAAATAAAAAATCTAATCTAATAAAAGAGAAACATGAAAACTGGTGTCACTCCACTATATCCCAAGCCACGCTCACCAGCAAATCAGAGTGATTATATGCAAATCAACCCAACCAAGATGGCGGCTGACAGCTAAGGAGCTGGAGCATGCAGGAGGCTTAGTTGCCCCTGGTGATGGAGGAAGCCAAGCTTCCCGCTTGCCCTGGCCGGCTGTGGCCTCCACTCAAGGCAATACAGTTTCAATTATAGTAGATAAATAAATCCCAGATACCTGCTTCCAGCCAGCCTCACTGGGAGCCTGGGTCGCTGGAGGCCATGGCCAGACTGCAAACAGCCATCAGCCTCTCACCAAGCTGGCCACACCCTCATGGGGTGAGGGTCTGCTGAGGGGCTTGGCTAGCCTGCAAACAGCATCAGCCCCTCACCCTGGCTGGCCATGCACCCCAGAGGGGGCCCCTCACCCTGAAGGGACTGTGGCCAGCCTGCAAACAGCCATTAGCCCCTCACCCAGGGTGGCCAGGCACCCCAGAAGGATCCCCCCTCCTTGAAGGTGGTGTTTCCAGCCTGGAAACAGCCCTCAGCCCCTCACTCAGGTTGGCCAGGCACTCCAGCGGGGACCCCCACCCTGAAGGGGAAGTGGTCAGTCTGAAAATGACCCTAAGCCCCTCACCCAGGCTGGCCAGGCACCCCAGCGGGAACTCCACCCTGATCCAGGATACCCTTCAGGGCAAACCAGCTGGCCCCCACCCATGCAACAGGCCTCTATCCTATATAATCAAAGGATAATATGCAAATTGACCATAACAGCAGAATGACTGGAAATGACTGGTCACTATGACACATACTGACCACCAGGGTGCAGGTGCTCAATGCAGAAGGTGGTCAGTGCACTCCCACGGGGGGAGCTCTGCTCAGCCACAGCCAGGCTGATGGCTGCCAGTACAGTGGTGGTGGTAGGAGCCTCTCCTGCCTCCTCAGCAGCACTCAGGATGTCCGACTGCAGCTTAGGCCTGCTCCCTGCTGGCAAGTGGACATCCTCCAAGGGCTCCCAGGTCTAAGCCAGCAGGTGGACATCCCCCGAGGGGTCCCAAACTGCGAGAGGGCACAGGTCGGGCTGAGGGACCCCCCCGACCCCGAGTGCACAAATTTTTGTACACTGGGCCTCTAGTAAATTAATAATCTTCTTAGAAAGATGCATGAGTGAATGAATGAATGACTAATATTTTTTCAACACAAAATGCTGTATTTTATGTCCTTCATTTTCTGTTAGGCATACTGTGTTTAAAATGTGTGTCAACATTCACCATCTTTTGATATTTAGAAAGACTGCTCTGATTAATCTTATATAATAAAAGTGTAATATGCAAATTGACCATCCCTTTGAGATGCCTAAGCCACCCCCACCAGCCAATCAGAGCGACAGTATGTAAATTAACCCAGCCAACATGGAGGTCGGCACTCAGGGAGCTGAGTAAACAGGCAGTTTCTGTTGCAGCAGGAGTGAAACTGTTTGGGGGCTGCCTGGGCTTCTCTCCACTCCAGGGAATAACATATTTGCAACAATGTCTCAATGATAGAAGCCTCAGGAGCTGAAGTAAACAGCAGGCCGGGCCTGACTTCTAAGGGAAACATTGTTTCATTATAGAAGCCAGAGCTGAAGCAGAGAGGAGGTTTCGTTACTTGCCTAGGCCTGGGCTTAAAGGAACAGTGTATCAATTATAGAAGATAAACAAACCCCAGAAACCTGCTTCCAGCCAGCCTTGCTGGGACATTGGGTCAATGGGAGCTGTGGGCAGCCTGAAAGTCTGAAAGCGCACCTCAGCCCTTCACCTATGCTGGCCACACCCCAATGGGGTGAGGGATGCCACTGGGGGGCTTGGCCAGCCTGAAAACAGCCATCAGCCCCTTACCCAGGCTGGCCAGGCACACCAGCAGGTGGACATCCCCAGAGGGGTCCCAGACTGCGAGAGGGCACAGGTCAGGCTGATGGACCTCCCAAGTGCACAAATTTTTGTGCACCGAGCCCCTAGTTCTATATAACTTAGATTATGTTGTTATTCAGTCAAGGTTATGACTACCTCATCAGGATGCTCAATAAATTCTTGTTAAAAGAATAAAGAAATGAATTTGGCATTTCCATAATACTTAGGTGGAAAGTTTGTAAACTGACTTGTATGTGTTACTATTGTGTTTTGTAAATCTTTTAAAATACTTTAAAATGAGCTCTGTAGAAATAGGGATCACTTCCTTCATTTCTTTTTTTAAACCCTCTGCTCTTCAATCTTCCTCCTGTCTCCTGTTCCCTACACATGGAAATGCACATATACTTAAAATGCTTACATCAATGTTTTACACAAATGCTCGAAATAAATGTTACTGAATAATGAGTGACTGGAGATCATGTGGGGCAAGTCTGGTAGAGACTACCAGAAAAGCCAACATCTGAAAGAGCCCTCAAGTGATTCTAAGCAGCAAGATCTCTTGTGATTAGGGACTGTGAGTTAACTGGGGAGAGAATACGAGGTCACTTAAAATGTGTTCTCCACCTTGCCCTGGGAAACAGGCCTCTATACTCTGGCTAAGCAAGGCTCAGTTAACCAACATAATAGAAGGCTCTTTGAATGAAGAGGAGTCTTTTTAAAAATTATATTTCCCTTATAATAGTGCTTCCTAGTCCTTAATGAGCATATAAATCACCTGGCGATCTTGCTAAACTACAGATTCTGATTCAGTGGGTCCAGGATAGGACCTGAGGTTCTACACTGCTACAAAAGCTGATGTTGATGCTGCTGGTTCATGGACTATTCTTACTGAGGAGTGGATGAGACTGAACTGAATACAGACACATTAAGACTACGACAATCATTCTCAACCTTCTTAATGCTGCGACCCTTTAATACAGTTCCTTATGTTGTGGTGACCCCCATTCATAAAATGATTTTCATAACTGTAATTTTGCTACTGTTATGAATTATAATGTAAATATCTGATATGCAGGATGTATTTAGGCGACCTCTGTGTTGAGAACCACTGGACTAACAAAAAACTTAAAGAATAAAAGAATCAGTGAACAACTAGAGAAGTTCTGATTTTACATTAACACCAAGCTCACTATCTTAACTAATAAAAGTGTAATATTGAAATTGACCATTTCTTCAGGACGCCCAACAGCCAATCAGAGCGATTGTATGCAAATTAAACCAGCCAACATGGCGACCACCACTCACGGAGTAAACGGCACCTTCCATTGCAGCAGGAGTGAAAGTGAAACTGTCTGCGCAACAGCTCGCTTATCCTTGCATGAAAGCAAAACATGTTTGCAACATGTTTGCAACAATGTATAAATCATAGACTCCTCGGGAGCTGAAGGCAACAGCAGGCTGGGCCTGAGTCTAAGAGTAACAATTGTTTCATTATAGAAGTCACGAGGTGAAGTAGAGAGGAGGCTTATCAGCATCAATTATAGAAGATAAACAAACCCCAGAAACCTGCGTCCAGCCAGCTTTGCTGGGACATTGGGTCAATGGGAGCTGTGGGCAGCCTTAAAGCCTGTCACCCAGGCTGGTCAGGCACGCCAGCAGGTGGACATCCCCTGAGGGGTCCCAGACTGTGAGAGGGCACAGGCCGGGCTGAGGGAACTCCTGAGTGCACAGAGCAGCTGCAGGGCAAAATAGCGCAGGACCCAGGACCGGGGAGCGGGAAAGAGGCAGCAGGGGGTCAGTTGCCTGCTTGGTGGGCTTCCCAGGCCTCTTGCAGGGTACCAGGAAGCGGGAAAGCAAGGTGGCAGGCCGGGGAGTGGGAAAGAGGTGGCAGGGGGTCAGTGGCCTGCTTGGTGGGCTTCCCAGGCCCCTTATAGGGCACCGGGGAGCGGGAAAGCAAGGAGGTGGGACGGGGAGCGGGAAAGAGGCGGCGGGGGGTCTCGGCCTGTTTGGCGGCTGCCCAGGCCCTTTGCAGGGCACCGGGGAGCAGGAAAGCAAGGCTGCAGGGGCCGGGGTCCTGCTTGGCAGCTCCCCAGACCCCTTGGCGCCACCGGGGAGTGGGAAAGGAAGGCAGCAGGGGACCGGTGAGTGGGAAAGAGTTGGCGGCCTGCTTGGTGGCTCCCCAGGCCCTTTGGGGGGCACTGGGGAGTGGGAAAGCAAGCTCTTGGGGGCTGGGGGCCTGCTTGGCAGCTTCCCAGGTCCCTTCCGGGGATCAGGGAGCAGGAAAAGGCTGGCCTGACCACAAGGTGGGGTTTCCCTTGCTTTCTGGTGGCTGGAGGAAGATGGGCAGTAGGCAAGCTTGGGTGGCAGGCAGCACCCAGCCCTTGCCACAGCTCAAAAAAGAGAACAACATCAACATAGAGGGGGTGCCTGCTCCAAGCCTCCATGGTGTGCCTGGGGGCAGGCCCCCAGCAGGTAGACACACACAGGAGGACTGCTCCAAGCCTCAGATGTGGCTGGGGACAGGTCCCCAGTGGCCACACACACACACACACACACACACACGGCACCTGGCAGACTGGGGCCATCATAGGACATCCACTGAGGGGTTCCAGACTGTGAGAGGGGGCAGGCTGGGCTGAGGGACCCCCCCACCCCTGTGCACGAATTTCGTGCACCGGGCCCCTAGTTTCTTATAAAGATAGAAAAATAATAACCAATCTAATTGCTGATATTTATTGAAAAAATATCTGTTAAAGAGATTAGTAAAAGAAAAGTTGCCATTTTCAAGATGAATTCTACAAACTTAGGTGTGAGGGGGCTGAAGTGGAGGAATGGTGGTATATGAACCTAAAGTTTGAAAAAAAATTAAGCCACAGTATGCCATTAGGAAAGATGGAGTCCAAGGATTTCTGTAAAGGCTTAGGATCTCCCTCCTCAATTCTGACATTTCAGTTAATGAACTTTCTTTTCTGTTTTGTAATTGTTGAATTAAATTAGAAGGAAGTGATAAAAGCAATATAAACCCAATTCTAGCAGCAAATGCATTATATAATTCATTACTCTTAATGCTAGATCCTGAAGCTTTTTGTTAATATTCAGATTTTTTTAGTCTTGTTTACCTATTTATGTAAAGATTTCTGATATTATTTTATATAAAAGTGATACCATTAGATAACTATTCATTGTGGCAATGTATAGAAAAAAGTGTTCTCCAAGTCATTTTCTATAGATTACTTATTTTAATTTTCAGCCATATGTGAACTCTCTTTAAGTCTCCTGAAACACGTTATTCATTTATTTCCAATAATAAAAAGTCTCATCATTTCCATGTTAGGACTGAATAAAAATGACTGCAGAGATCACATACCTTTTAGAGAGCCTAGGAAATATCTTCAACAGAGGAACAAGGCAGAGGGATTTATTTACTTTGATAATGGAACCACACTAAGACCAGGATGATAGACAATAGGGCAATAGTATTTATGTATACAGTAAAATTAATATTAAAGAAAGAGTTGGGGTGGGAGAAACAGAAGGTGACAAGACTAGCACAACAGGATTAATACTTGCTGCAATTATATTGAGGATTAAATCAGGTGAGTTGTTTGGCATTTTAAGTCTGTTGTCTTTTCTTATGGAGAGCAGGGAACTAGGGAGTAGGACAGATGAGTGAGAAAGCATTTTATATCATTTACAATTATCTCCCAGGAGAAAAATGCCCATTTATTTTTAGTATTGAGAAAAGAGATATTCCTTAAATACAGTTTTAACTAAAATTAGTTATTCCAAATTATCTTTCTGCTTACATGAGTAATACTCCCATATCATAGCAAGAAGAGTAATACTCTTCTTCATCTGAAGTGTCCTATAGTGGAGGCAATAGGCTGTCAAATGAGTTGGAGAACCAGCTGTGGCCAAAAAGGTTTTGAATGGGCAAAATAAAAACCCTGGAACATGGCTTTCATGAAAGACTAAGAATTAGCTCTAAATAAAAAAAAAATTATACTGATAAATCATAAATAATAAAAAGGTTATATTGAATTTTAGTATACAGTTTAATCTACTGCCAGGAAGTACAACAAAATAGTAACAGTGGCTGGGCAGTGAGAAAGTGGGAAATTTTTAAATGTTCTTTTTTATTTTCTATAATTCCCAAAAGCAAATATTTCAATCAGAAATTTAAATAGAAAAAAAAACTTTTAAAATTTACTTTACCCAAATGGCAAATATTTCTTTCAATATATCCTTCCAGAATGGTTTGCAACATGTGGTTCTCAAAATAATACTGGCTTGTTCATAATTTTTCCTTTTTCTAAATAATCCCAAAACAAGCTCTGAAGGGATAAGCCTTTCAAATTGAACATTTTCAACAAAGCTGAACCTGGAATTCTGAGACATTTTTTCCTTTATTAACATCTAAGAAGAAACTATGTAAGAAGATGGTTTAGTATTTTTTTTGTTTGTCCAATTTTCCCAACACCATTTATTGAAAAGACTATCTTTACCCCATTGTATGTTCTTGTCTTCTTTGTCAAATATTAATTGACTATATAGGCATGGGTCTATTTCTGGGCTCTCTATTCTGTTCCATTGATCTATATGTCTGTTTTTATACCAGTACCATGCTGTTTTGATTACTACGGCCTTATAGTATAGTTTGATTATCAGGTAGTGTGATACTTCCAACTTTGTTCTGCTTTCTCAATATTGCTGAGGCTATCTGGGATTTTTGTGGTTCCATATATATTTGTTTTTTTCAAGATAGGATGGATGGACCTGGAGGGTATTAAGGTTAGTGAAATAAGTCAGTTGGAGAAAGACAAATACCATATGATTTCACTTATATGTGGAATCTAAATAACAAAATAAATGAACAAGCAAAATTTGATGCAGAGAGTAGGTGGTTGGTTGCCAGAGGGGAAGAGTGTTGGGAGACTGGGAGAAAGAGGTAAAGGTAGATTAAGATGTATAAATTGATAGTTACAAAACAGTCACAGGGAAGTAAAGTATAAGGAATATAGTCAATAACATTGTGATAACTATGTATGGTGCCAGTTTGGTACTGGAAATATCGAGGAAAGCACTATGTAAAGTATATGGCTGTCTAACCACTAAGCTGTAAACCTGAAATCAATACAAAATAATATTGAAGTAAGCTGTAATTAAAAAAAAAAAAAAGTTGTCACACATTGAGCATCTACCCACATCTCTCCAGGAGGGTGTGAATGCATCAAAATGAATGACTTAATCAGTATGAAGGGAGAAATAACTCTTCAAAAATATGAAGAATATGATATCTAATTTATACTGATAAATCATAAATAAAAAAAGGTTTCATTTTTTTTTTACCTTTCAAATTTACTCTTTCCTGAATGCAGTTTTAGGTTTATAAGGTCATAGCTCTTCCTATTATTTAAATCATCATCACTTGACTCCTGCCTTCTTTACATTCTAATCTATCTTATTTTTAAAAAGTTGTTCCTATTTCTTATTTCCTTAGACATTTTTTACTGTCTTGATTCTTTCAACCCACATACCTTAAAGCAAGTGATCCTCCAACTGGTTTGGAGTTTTATGCCACATGCTTCTGAAGGACACTGGCTAATGCTTAGTGATCCAGAGCAAGTTAGCAACCTCTTTACACCTAGAGGGTTAGCAATGCTCACAGGTGCCACTGGTTATTACTGGAAGGCCTAAGGCAAAGGCAGAGGAGAAGAAAAAAAGGGAGAATAACAGGAGTGGGGAGGAAAGAATGGCAGTAAAGGAAGACAGGGTGGAGAGAAGGGGACACGAAGCAGAGTGGTAAAGAACCACAACAATAGCTTCAAGGAAATTCTTTACCAAGACAATGACTGGGGGCTGGCATTATAACACAGAAAAGCCTAAGACCATGCCTTTTTGTTAACTGATGACTTTTGCTACTTTAAGTATGGTGTTGATATATATACATAGATTCACCAACCATTCCCAATTTGAGATTTAACTATATTCACAATGTTATGTTATGTGTTAAGACTCTGTTAAATGGTCTATATGTTAGAGAACTCTCAATACTTCACAGGAAAGAAATAATATGAATAAGTTGCATGATATATAGTCTGTTGAAACTTTTATACTGTGAGATGTCATTTTAGATGTTTTTTCTCTGTGTAAAATAACTAAAATACCATCACTCCAAAACAAAAGGAAAAATAAGATACATAAGATTTTTTTACATAAAAATTTCTTTGATAGATTCTATAGCAGAAAGGCTCTTTTTATGGCTCATGTGGGCGAATTGCTCTTTCTGGCAACTAGAAAAGCAAAGGGCAATAGTTTCTTTTTAAGCTGCTACATTTCATGCAAAAATCATAGAACAATATTCTATTTGAGAATAATTCTGCCTCAAATAATTTTTTCCCTCACTTTCTCCTGCTTTATATTACAAAGCATATAAAAATAGACTTTCTTGTCCCTTTGGTATTTCATTTGTTGCAGCTGTTTGTTCTATTCTGGAAATTAGAATTATTTATGATTTTATAGTAATACTGTATGGCTATTAATTATAAGTTCAAAACAAAATTTATATTTTAGATTGGGAATGAGAAACAAAAAGAGCCAATGAGGCT
The DNA here is from genome assembly GCA_004026665.1 of Murina feae. Classification (NCBI taxonomy): domain Eukaryota; kingdom Metazoa; phylum Chordata; class Mammalia; order Chiroptera; family Vespertilionidae; genus Murina; species Murina feae. The sequence continues at coordinate 26,014 of PVJC01014914.1, forward strand.
ATCAGAAGGTTAAAACAATTTTATTTCTGGACAATATGCATTACATAATAAACTCTGTAGAAGGAATTAATTGGGAAAAATTTGGTAGGGACTTATTATTTATGTTTTCAGAAATACTCTAATTTAGTGAGATCAAGCAGAATGAGGTGCATCCAAGATAGTGTTCTTGAGAAAGTATAAACTAGTAGGAATTAATCCCCTCACCATTATATTTACATAGAATATGAGATTAACAATTTAGATAAATGTTATATGTTTTTCAGAGATTGTATAAGTGAATGTGTTTATCATAATAATAGTGGTGATATAATAGTTACTATTATTAAAAACAATCATTGAGCCCTAACTGGTTTGGCTCGGTGGATAGAGCGTCGGCCTGCGGACTGAAGGGTCCCAGGTTTGATTCTGGTCAAGGGCATGTACCTTAGTTGCGGGCACATCCCCAGTTGGGGGAGGGGAGGGTGGTGCAGGAGGCAGCTGATTGATGTTTCTAACTCTCCCTCTCCTCTCTGTAAAGAATCAATATACTAAAAAACAAAACAAAACAAAACAAAAAAACACACAAAACAATCATTGAGTGCTCTTTTTGGTGCCAGGAACTTTACTAAGGATTTTTACAGTTTAATTTAATCCTCACAACAGCCTCTTGGGGTAAGAACTGTTATAATTATCACCATTTTACAGATGAGAAACTGAGGCTCAAAAAAGTTTAGGAAATTTACTCAAAATTATATCAATGGAACTGGTACTAGAACCCAGATCACTCTTTGCTTAAAACCCATACCTTAACCACTTACTATACTGCCTCCAACATAAAAAGATACTTCTAAGAGATGGTGATAGAACATGGAGATTAACTAATGTATTTCTTTACAAAAAATAGGAAATTATTTTAGTAGTTAGATAGAATAAAAAGAAAATAATGATAAAAATGAGGTAAGAAACTCTATAAATTATCATTAAAAAAGGAATTGGCCTTCTTAGCAGTTTTGATGAGTTGGGAAATGTTTGTAGACATTTCGTCAATGACATAAGCCTTGAGTTAATAACCCATAATAGTTTCTAAGCAATTCAGCTGCATTTTCATTTAGGGTTCTTAGATTGGTCTCTAGGCAGGTAAATACTATTTCATTTTGCTTTTAAGTTTTATGTAATCTCAGGTAACTCCAAAGGTGTGAGTTGCTGGTACCATCTGGAGCTTTAGATATTTGAAATATGGCATCTTCCCAGGAATTAGAGGTTTCCCTCATGCTTGCTTTTTATGAAGCCTTTATTGATGTTTGAGTTTAAAGCAAGATAAAAGATCACCCCACTTGATCCCTATGTTGGGAATCTGCTCTTTGTTCTTATACCATGTAGATGTTTTCAACTAGAAAACATGCAAAAAAAGTCCAAAGTAAGACTGTCTGCTAGCTAGTATGTGTAAGGCTAAAAGAATAAACTATAGGATAGTGGTTTTTTTTTTATATCACTCTCTACATATAATCTCTACATATAATTGTAAATAATAATTTTCAAGTAACTATAGTGATTTCACTAAAAAGCTTTAAATAAGATTGTGTCAGAAAATATATGTAGATTACTTTTGTTATCTGTGAATAAAATTATTTTGACAACCAAGGGGGAAACAGATTTAACAGTTGTTGGGTGCCAGGCTGAGCCAAAAATCTGAAAAACCATACAGTGTGAGTTATGATGATACTCAAGAAAGCCAAAATATTTACCTCGAACAGCATAGCCATCTTTTACTGATGCTGGGAAGGGGGGTAGGTTATCTTTTGCATACACATCTTGAGCAAGGACTCGACCCATTCCATCTGAAAGAAGAGAAAAGAAGCAAAATATGGTTAAGATTAATTTTAAACAGGCAGTCATAGACAAGATGAGCATATGTGCTTGTCTGACAAGGCTTGTATATGGCTCAGTCAGATGTGATTTCTAACCCACAGAATAGGAAACAGGAGAAAGAGATGCTTCCAAGCATCTAAAATGAAAGATTAAATTCAGTCTATTAATAGTAATGCTTGCAGAGATTATGTGAATATGAGTAGTTACAAAATCATCAAAGATGTGTTTAAGTTGACATGTCATCAATCTTTTGACAACCCAAACATGACTTTAAAAAGCCAGTTCTTAAACATTTCCATATCCATTGACCTAGTAATTTTACCTCTAGAAATCTATGTTAAGAAAATTAATACATATTTTTTCTATGGCCAAGAGTTTTTCCTTCTTTTTTGCTCAATCCCTCCACCTCCTTCCAACCTCCCTCCTATAGCTGTCAGCCTGCTGGTCTGTCTCCATTTTTCTAGTTAGTTCATTTTGTTTATTAAATTCAATATATAAGTAAAATTATATGGTATTGTTGTTCTCTGAGTGGCTTATTTCACAAATCTCTATGCACATGCTTATTTCAGAGTTGCTTACATTAGTGAGAAATGGGAAGAAATCAAAAGACCAATAACATAGAAATTTAAATATATGACGATGTAGCCTTATGATAAAACATTATGCAGGCTAAACTAATATTTATGAAGAAGATTCACTGACACAGGAAAACTCATAGTTAAAAACATGCAGAATTGCACATGTAGATATATGCATAAGTATCAATAGAAAAAGAGAGTAAAGGCATATATGAAAAATAAAGCATCTGTTATTTCAGTGTGCTAGAATTATGTATGATTTTTATTCCTTTTGTTATGTACTTTTCAGAAAGTGACCAAGTTTTCTACAATAAACATGAAATTTTTATAAAGTTCTTTTTCCTTATGAAGAAAAAAGTAAAGAAAAGAGCTTCCTTACCATTCCATTTGAACTTTAGCCTTGATTTTGCCTTTATTAACCTAAAAAAAGTAGTGACTATAGGAAAAGGGCTAAGTAGAAAAAGTCAGTCACAAAAGATCACATGATACCTTTATATAAAATGTCCAGAATAGTTAAATCTATAGGGATTGAAAGTAGACCATTGGTTACTTAAGGCTAAGTGGGGGTATGAGGGGATAGGAAGAGGATGACAGATAAAGGGGAGAGGGATTGTTTGTGAGGTGATGAAAATGTTCCAAAGTTGATTATGGTGATTATTGTACATACCTGTGAATATACTAAAATATTGTATTGTATTCTTTAAGTGGGTGAATTATGTGGTATAAGAATTGTATCTTCATAAAGCTGTTATTTTTTTGAAGGGCAAGGATAAGAGATTTTTTTTTTTTTAAAAAGTATTCCTCTCATTTCAACAAATAACTATATTTAGGCAAGTCAAGAAAAATTACATTTGTAGCACAGATATACCATCTGGTCTTTACCGACCTTCTTGAAATATCATGGAAAAAAAATAAAACACCTCATTTTGAAAAAAAGAACTGCTTCATACTTAGGTTATTAAAATTTATTAATATATCATATAATTGGCAAGATTTTTATATTGGACTTATACTAAATATAGGGGTGCTGTCTTTAAGGTAAATTAGATACCTACTGGGTTAAGTCTGCTTTTAGAGTTGGTATTAAGTAAACCTATTAGCAGAGTTTTAATCGCTTCAAAGAGAAAAAGAAAAAGTTTTGGTCTAAAAGCCTAAGGCAAGGGACAGGATTTATAGAGAAATATACAATTGATTGGAAAATGGTAAAAACTCCCAGTTGCAGTAGATGCAAGAGTTTTGAAGGAATAAATGTCAGATAGACAAGCACCTACTGTATATCCATATCTCCCAGTAGGATTCAGGACTAAACAATGGGTAGCTCTTCCATTAAGTCATTATTAGAATTGTCTAGTCAATGTCTGACCACATGATCTGTTTGGGAACTTGAAGAGTATGTAGTAGTGCTGAAAATTACTTCATCACATGGGACAGTCTCTCTTGCATATCTATAGGTACATAGATGCTAAAGTATCCCTTTTCTTTGCCCATAGGTGGAGCCCAAGGATTGTGTTGAATAAACTTTGGACATGTGTTTTGAAAAAGGGAACCTCAGCCTTCTTCAAACTTGAATGGAACCAGGCAGCAGTAAATTCTCAACTACATATTATAACCATTTTAGGTTTCACATTTAGTAGAGAAAAAACAGTGAGCAGTTGAAGTTGTGGGAGCCGAAAGTTTTACTAAAAGATATAACTTCAAGAAAACATGAGCAAAATTCCTTTTTCTCAGGTACTCTATTCCAACAGAGCCCTACTTAAAATAAGCAAAATATGATTTCCCCAATATATAATTAATACAACTAATATGTTCTCTTAGGAATAGTTGGTGGTGGGAATTTATAGCTCTTCACAGTCAGAAGTGAGCCTTTCAGTTGTAGAAAGTTAGTCTGTGTGCCAAGAAGCTATGGACCTACTTTCAGAGTCTGAGGAGAAAATGTTCATTGTGTTCTTTCCCCCTCACACTTATTCTCTGAGTTCTGTATAATAAGGGATGTCTTCAGTTTGTTGAAGATGAAAATAAATATGCATATTTCTAGATTCTGTAGGGGTCAGAAATCTTAAAGGCAGGGCTATGTGTTACTGGGGATCCTAATCCATATATACAATTAAGTGTTCTGAAGAAGGTGATAAGAAGGAAGAAGTGGAAAAGAGGACCTGATGATTATACTGTCTTGTGTTGTATGCTTACTTGTGCTGTAAGAAGACAGTGGCAGAATGCTTGGTTAAAGGTTGGTTGCCTTTTATGTTGTCAGTAGGAAACTCATGAGTCAGCTTCCCATAGGTAAGTCATTATGCCTACTCTCTAGAGTGTTAGCTTTTTTATAATGGGATGATCGGCCCAAAAAAATATATTCAGAAAGAGTCTTTAGAAATTCAAATGTCTGACAATGAACACATATGCAAGGAAAATCAAGATAGAGAGCTATTTATAAAGTTGAGTATGCTTTGTAAGCATTAAATACAAATGTATTCTCTAAGAGGTAAAGGCAAATATTTGTTGGTTGGGCATTTATTCTGACTCAGATAATAGTTTCTTCTTGCTATCTAAATTAAGATGTCAGGAAAACTGAGTGACTTTTGGATATAAAAGGGAAAAGCATGTTAATTTCGCAAAGTCGCTTATCAAAATGATTCCACAGTTGTAAAGTTCCCTGTGTAGTTATTTCTGAGAAGTCTTTGGAGGAAGTCAAGGGAAAATTGAGTTCAGTGCTCCAGGAAATTGATTCCTTGTCCTCACTTTGGTTAACCAGGATACTATCAATTTATATTTCTGGAAAGCAGAAAAAGTGTGGTAGATAACATAAGTTTGAAAAGAAAGATACCATCAAGATTTCCTAGTATAAAACATGGATATAACTCAGTTTTGTATACTATAACATTTAAAAACCACCATCACATCCAATCTATGTGAGAAGCTACTGAAAGATCTTTTTGACTTAACAGCTATCTGTTATGCTTACAAAAATAGTTGAGAAGGCAGACTTGATACATATACTTACTCTGGCCAAATGACCATTGGTAGGAATAATATTAGTTAAGTCTAAAGATTAAGGGGAAGGTGAAACAGGTTCAGAATTGGGTCATTACAACATTAACAAAAAAAAGTTTTATTATGAAATATAAGATACTTATAGAAAGCTTCATGATTATTTAAGAGACACTAAACATTTAATATGGTGAGTCTATCCCAATAGAATATAATTTATTCCCACATTTTGATTGTGAATTTGAAAGACTAGACAACATTGGTACATTATAAATTTAACTTAAGTATTATTATAGGCTTCACAATTCTGCAAACTGAGAAAGATTAAATGATTTAGGGGTGAATATCTCTTGGGTAAAAGCAAGTACATTAATTAATCTCTAGTTATTCCCGAAGTCATGTTAATGGAATAGTACCAAAAAATGCCTAAGCTTTTAAAACGCGTAGCTTGTTCAAAGAGGTATTACATTGTGCATTTGTATTTTTCCATCTATGGATGCTTATTACCTGCCAATATAATGAGTGAGGGCAGGCATTATAGTTCTTACATCATAAAATAAAAATAAGCTTTGTGCAAGGTTACAGAATTTGGATAAATACAAATGTTATGATTATTAGAAATGATTAAGATGATTTAGAAATACAAAAAGATGCAAAGAAATTTGTAATAAATTGGTTCTTAGACTGTATTGTGGTTTCATGATATAAATTTTATTCTTGAGTACTACAATTTACATCTGTGTTATATATTCATTTATATATATAAAGAATTAAGCTTTAAAAGTAATAAGTGCATAACTATAAAAAGCATTTACCTTAATTGAAATAAAAGATATATATTTTTGGAAAAGCATTAGTTTTAACAAATACCTAAACTGATCCTGAGGTCATAGAAAATATTCCAAATGAAAGTAAATGATCACTCCTTGTGGTACTTAATGATGGAACCTTTCCACACCAAGGTCACATGAACAGGGTGTCACTGATAAATAGATAGCACTTAGGTAAAGGGATGGATTTGTTGGTCAGGATTTGGTAGAAACAAACAAAATGCTCTTTCTATAGTTTGAATAATTTAAATAAACTCTTCTTTATTGGTAGTTTCTCAATCACTGTCCTATAAAGTACAATATACTCCACAGGGAAAAATATTTTCTTACTATAATTTCTATAATTTTAAACACATGTTCTAGTATCCTAAAAATAATTCCCAACTTTCAACATTAATTGTCCTGTATTAGCATATTACTATGACTATTTTAAACAGGTAGTATGTAATAAGTATTTTATAAAAAGCAAAAAAAAAAAAGATGATGAAATAAAACTCCTAGGTCAGAGGCCAGAAGAAGTAAATATTAAATGTAACAATTACAATATTGACCTTGAAGTAATCTTGGTAACTTACTTTCACATTGCTTAAATCAAAATAAGGAAATTAGTAAAGCATTATAGTTTCAAGGTTGCAATAGTATCACTGAATCACTCAATGTTATTTACAAACTAGGGGCCCGGTGCACAAAAATTTGTGTACTCAGGGGGTCCCTCAGCCTGGCCTGTGCCCTCTCGAACTCTGAGACCCCTTGGGGGATGTCCACCTGCTGGCGTGCCTGGCCAGCCTGGGTGAGGGGCTGATGGCTATTTGCAGGCTGGTCAAGCCTAAGTGACCAGATTTAAAGCGGTACACCATTGACATTTCTTTCTTTTTTATTATTATTACTTAAAATATTAGAAAGAGCAATCAGGACTTTTTAAAAATGCTGTGAGATGCGGGACAAATTGTTAAAAATCGGGACTGTCCCATCAAAAGCGGGACATTTGGTCACCTTAGTCAAGCCCTCCAGTGGGGACCCTCACCCCATGAGGGTGTGGCCAGCCTGGGTGAGGGGCTGAGGGCCGTTTGCAGGCTGCCCACAGCTCCCATTGACCCAACGTCCCAGCGAGGCTGGCTGGAATCAGATTTCTAGGATTTATTTATCTTCTATAATTGAAACTTGGTTGTCTTGAGCAGAGGCGTAGGCAGGCAAGGAAGCCTCCTGTTTGCTTTAGCTCCGTGGCTTCTATAATTGAAACATTGTTGCCTTGAGCAGAGGCCCAGCCGGCCTAGGCAGGCACTGGTGCAATGGAAGCCTCCTGTTTGCTCTAGCTCCGTGGCTGCTGGTGCCATCTTGGCTGGGTTAATTTGCATTCAGCCGCTCTGATCCACTGGTGGGCGTGGCTTATGTGTCTCAGAGTGAGGGTCAATTTGCATATTACTCTTTTATTAGATTAGATGATAAGACAAGATGTTAATAGTCGATTTTATTTATTTATTTATTTATTTATTTATTTATTTATTTATTTATTTATTTTAGCAAGTTAACCAAGGACATTGGGACTCTGTAGAAAAGGAGTTATAGACAGAAAAAAATAACATTTTTAACCAATTAAATATATTTTGTTCCTGAAAAATGGAGTTAAAGTTTTAAAAATTGTTGCAAATCTATTACATTCTTATATACATTCGGACACATTACAAAGATTGTTGCTGATTATAAAAGAACCCTTGCATCTCTAATTTTGCTCATATGCTTTTGTCTCATAATTAAATGGAAGATTTGAGTTTCTCTTCCACATACTCCATGGTATAGGGTGAGTTAATAACCTGCCAGAAATTGCAAAGTCTTTACTTAAGAAAATAGTCAAAGAGGTAATTACTGTAGCACTGGATGCTCTAATGGGAAAGTTAATCAATAACACCAATTTAAAAGAAGCTACTGCCCAGTTTCCATTCCTGGTAATTCTCTTGCTGGTGGTACTGGCAAATACTTTACTGCCACTGAAATTTGTCTCTTTTCATTTCTACTAATTTTCTTCTCTATAGTTTGGAAAATCTTATATGTTTACATAAATTTTCATAGTTCTACCAATATAATTAAGAATAGACAAGAGTTTCTAAAAATCTGAAATCCTTCTTTGATCACTGCAAGAATATGGTGTTTTGATACTATTCCTAAAAAAAAATTTTCTATTTTCATTTTATTTTAACTGAAACATTTTCCTCATTGCTTATATTCTGAATCCTAACCAAATACAGATGATGGTACCTCAAAATAGATATTGAATAAAAGGATTGCCAAGTAAACTATGCCAAATAAAATGTATATTTAAAATGAGAAAAAGTACCCCAAAAGAACAGAAAATTAAGAATAACTAAGAATCATATTTAAAAATTATACTTTGTTTTAACCTGATCTACTGAAAAGTACTTCTTCCTTACTTTAGAAATTAATATAGATTGTTTTATCAAAATTATTTCAAGTGAGATATACTTATAATAAGCTTTATTTTTAAAGAGAGAGAATACACATGAGGGAACATTTAATGTTATACAGAGAAGGACATATGAAATAGGAATATTAGTCTACCTGGTTGCCACATAGGATAATTAGCCAAGGTTACAGTCTGATTCCTATGTGAGTTAATTTTACTCAATTATATAACTACTAGGGGCCCGGTGCACAAAAATTTGTGTACTCAGGGTGGAGGGAGTCCCTCAGCCTGGCCTGTGCCCTCTGACAGTCTGGGACCCCTCAGTGGATGTCCTATGATGGCCCCAGTCTGCCAGGCGCCTTTTGTGTTTGTGTCACCACTGGGGACCTGCCCTCAGCCGCATCTGAGGCTCGGAGCAGTCCTCCTGTGTGTGTCTACCTGCTGGGGGCCTGCCCCCAGGCACACCGTGGAGGCTTGGAGCAGGCACCCCCTCTATGTTGATCTCTCAGACTCTTGCCCTCCCCAGCATGTTGTTCTCTTTTTTGAGCGTGGCCAGGGCTGGGTGCGGCCTGCCTCCCAAGCTTGCCTACTGCACATCTTCCTCCAGCCACCAGAAAGCAGGGAAAACCCCGCCTCGTAGTCAGGCCAGCCTTTTCCTGCTCCCTGATCCTCGGAAGGGACCTGGGAAGCCGCCAAGCAGGCTGCCAACTCTTTCCCACTCACCCGTCCCCTGCAGCCTTCCTTTCCCACTTCCCGGTGCCGCCAAGGGGTCTGGGAGCTGCCAAGCAGGACCCCGGCCCCTGCAGCCTTGCTTTCCCGCTCCCCGGTGCCCTGCAAAGGGCCTGGGCAGCCACCAAGCAGGCCGAGACCCCCCCCCCCGCCGCCTCTTACCCGCTTCCCGGTGCCCTCCAACCCTGCCGCCTCTTTCCCATCACGGGTCTTGGGTCCTGCGCTGTCCCGCCCTGCAGCCGCTCTGTGCACTTGGAAGGTCCCTCAGCCCGGCCTGTGCCCTCTCGCAGTCTGGGACCCCTCGGGGGATGTCCACCTGCTGGCGTGCCTGACCAGCCTGGGTGAGGGGCTTTAAGGCTGCCCACA
>PVJC01014915.1:0-35776 GCA_004026665.1 Murina feae
ATCGGAGCTGAGCTGAAGGGCGCAGCTTCACTTTCGCTCCTGCCGCAATGGAAAGGGCTGTTTACTCAGGTCCGTGAGTGGCGGCCGCCATGTTGGCTGGGCTAATTTGCATACAGCCGCTCTGATTGGCTGGTGGGCGTGGCTTACCCTGTCTCGGAGAAACAGTTAATTTTAATATTTCGCTTTTATTAGTTTAGATAATGATAGCTAGTCCCCATTATTCTATTTCTGCCCCTAATAATATGCTGATAAACGATGTGTAAGTTACAGTTTTGGATAGTATACTGGATGAGGAAATGGGTTTTAAGAAGAATCCTGGGTATCTTTGGAGGTGGGAGGCATATACAAGGGCTGTCAGCAGGAATATGTAAATGGCCTAGAAGAATGGACCAAAGATAGCTGGAAGACAGGATTTGGACAGTACTGAATCATTTTATTAGTTAAAATGGGAGAGGTAGAGAAACATTTTCAGTGTTTTAATAAATACAGTGTATAAATTCAACGTAAAAGCAATGTACTTTGCTTCACAGAGTTAGCCTACATAGAATTTTAGGTGTCAGAGAAGATTTATTGCATTAAAAAAATTGGACATTAAGCTCCTAAATTTTTAAAGAAAATAGTTTTTGCAGCCATTCTCAAAATATTTATATTACTGTAAAGGTATGGAAGTAGGGTAGACATTATTGGTATATAGCTATTTAAGGTTTAATTTTGGAAACACAAAGTTAAGTTTGGAATATTGAATGGAATACTAATCTTTGAAAATTTTATATAGACAGTTGAAATTTTTGTAAGTTACTATGCATCCTATCTAATAAAAGTAATATGCAAATTAACCATCACAAGATGGCTTCCCCCATGTGGTCAAAGATAGCCACCACAAGATGGCCAGCAAGGGAGGGCAGTTGGGGGGGACCCAGGCCTACAGGGGAGGGCAGTTGAGGGGGAACCATCCTGGCAGGGAGAGGGCAGTTAGGGGCAATTAGGCTGGCACAGGAGCAGTTAGGCATTGATCAGGCTGGCAGGGGAGTGGTTAGGGGCAATGGGCAGGCGAGAGGTCGGGAGCCAGCAGTCCTGGATGTAAAAGGGATGTCCGACAGGCAGTCCCAGGTTGGAAAGGGTACAGATTGGTCTAAAGGACACTCCCCACACCCCACTCCCACTCTGTGCACTAAGTTTGTGCACTGGGCCTCTAGTAAGTATATAAATCTAAAGTTGCTTTCTGATCATTTAAACTCTGAAACGAGAACAAGTTGGGCCGGGGACCAAAGTTACATTAAAATAAGGTATTTTCAATTGGACAATATAAAATATTAAGCACTTAGGTAAACCTTTTTGACTTCTTTAACATTTCTGCTCTCTTGACGTTTTTGTGCTTAAAAAGGAAGTTCACTGTATTTTGAGTTTAATAGAAAAACATGTTCTGTTTAGGGTAAATTTTTAAATATATTGTCATTTTATAACTTTTATACATAAATACACATATTTTTCCTCTCTTTTTAAAAAACCTTATTTCTGAGTATAAACATTCTCTAGCTTCATTTTAAAAATGCTGCCTATTCTTCTTGGCCTTCTGAAAATTCTCTTTCCTAACAATTTGGGAGAAAAGATTTATATTTTAATAAACTTCATTAATTGAGAAAAGGTTATTACAGAGAATTCAGATTTTCTTGTAAGGTTTTCCTAGTTGAGTTCGCATTTCTGTTGGTCTTTCTCGTTATGTAATTAATATATTTGAAGCATTATTTTATAAAACTGTGTAATAATGGTTTCACTCATGTGGCATTTTATGAATAAACTGAGCTACCGAGCAAAGTAGAGACAGACTCATAGATAGAGAGCATGCAGACAGCTCTGGTATGGATGGGAGGACATTGGAGGGTTGGGTGGGGGGAGTTGAGCAAAAAATAGAAGAAAAAAAAGGTTTGTGGACTTGGAAACAGTGTGTGTATAGCAATTGTGGGCGGAAGGTTAAAAAAAATTATGGTTATTTTAATAGATGCATCAAAAAGGAGTGGATGCTTTTATAATAAATGAAACCAGAAAACTAAGAATAGAAGGAAATTTTCTCAATTTGCTAAAGTTCATCTGTGAAAAATAGTCATGCATCATTTAATGACATGGACAGGTCTGAGGAATGTTTCCTTAAGTGATTTTATTGATGTGGCACATCACAGAGTTCATGTACACAAACCTACATGGTATAGTCCATCGCACATCTAGGCTAAATGTGCTAACACTGTCTTTGTTCAATCTGCCATTGACTGAAATGTCCTTATGCAGCACAGGACTGTGTAACATCATACTCAGCAGTGAAAAGCTCAGTGCGTTTCTCCTAAGAGCAAGGATGTTTGCAGTCACCATTTTTATTCTAGTTTATAGTCAAGGTCTTAACAAGTGCAATAAGGTTAAAAACAGAAAGAAATAGGCATACAGGTCGGAAAGGAAGAAGTAAAAGTCAATTTTCAGAATTCCTGATTTATATAGAAGATTCTAAGTTATGTAAAAGGTCAGTACACCAAGAAGACATTATGATATTAAATTTGTAGATACCAAATACCGTAGCTTAAATTTGTGTAAAGTGAAAATTACCAGAATTACAGGAGAGAAACACAAATTCACAGTCAAAATTTTAAGATAACTCTAAATAACTGGTACAGTAAGTAGAACTCAAGAATATGGAGGATCTGAACACAACTAGCAGACTTGACCTACTTTCACAAAATAGTACATTGTGTCCAACAATTGTATAATTTACTCTTCAGGTGCATGTGGAACATTTTGTCAAATTGACTGAGTGTTAGGCCAGTAAAGCCTCAGCAGAGTCCAGAAGTGTGAAACTATACACAGTGTGCTTCAATCATAGAGGAGTGGAGCTGAAAATCTGCTCGCTAGCCATTAAAATTAAGGGTTAGTAATAAAATAGATACATTAATCTAATAATCTAATAAAAGATTAATATGCAAATTAACCATCACTCTAAGACACCTAAGCCACGCCCACCAGCCATGCCACCAGCCAGTCAGAGTAGCTGTATGCAAATTAACCCAGCCAAGATGGCGGCTGGCAGCCACGGAGCTAGAGCAAACATGAGGTTTCGTTGCACCAGCGATGGAGTTGAAACTGCCTGCCTAGGCCAGCCGGGCCTCTGCTCAAGGCAACAAAGTTTCAATTATAGAAGCCACAGAGCTGAAGCAAACAGGAGGCTTCGTTGATTAACTAGGCCTCTGCTCAAGGCAACAAAGTTTCAATTATAGAACATAAATAAACCCCAGAAACCTGATTCCAGCCAGCTTCGCTGGGACATTGGGTCAATGGGAGCTGTGGGCAGCCTGAAAACAGCCCTCAGCTCATCACCCAGGCTGGCCAGGCACCCCAGTAGGGACCCGAACCCTGAAGGGACTGTGGGCAGCCTGAAAACGGCCCTCAGCCCGCACCCAGCCTGGCCACACCCCCACAGAGTGAGGGTTCCTACTGGGGGGATTGGCCAGCCTGCAAACAGCCATCAGCCCCTCACCCAGGCTGGCCAGGAGCTCCAGCAGGTGAACATCCCCCGAGGGGTCTCAGACTGCAAGATGACATAGGCCGGGCTGAGGGGGACCCCCCCCCCCGCCGAGTGCACAAATTTTTATGCACTGGGCCCCTAGTCTATATATATAAAAGACTACTATGCAAATTGTTCCCACAGGAATTCCACCAGGAGTTCATTCACTTGCTATGACATGTGCTGACCACCAGTGGCTGGCGCAGAATGAAGGAAGGAAGGCCCCGACTGGACCTGATCGCTGGCCAGGCCTAGGGACCCTACCCGTGCACGAGTTTTGTGCACTGGCCTCTAAAAGAAAGCGGATGAAAGTAAGGGGCAAGAAAGAAGTAAAAAACAGCAAAATTTAATAAAAAGAAAACAGAATATTATTAATCTAAGAAAAGATATTTCTTTGAAAACTTACAAAATAAACTTTCATAAAACTGATTAAGAAACATGCAAGTACCTTTCGACCCATCTACCCCACTTCTAGGAATATATCTGAAGAAACCTGAAACACTAATTTGAAAGAATAATGCACCCCTGTGTTCATTGCAACATTTATACTAGTATGTAGTAGCTAAGGTTTGGAAGCAGCCCAAGTGCCCATCAGTAGATGAGTGGATCAGAGAAGCTGCGGTGCCTGGCAGGCGTGGCTCAGTGATTGAGTGTTGACCTGTGAACCAGGAGGTCACAGTTTGATTCCTGGTCACAGCACATGCTTGGATTATGGGCTTGATGCCCCAGTGGGGCATGCAGGAGGTAGCTGATCAGTGATTCTGTCTCATCATTGGTGTTTCTATCTCTCTTTCCCTCTGCCTTCCTCTCTAAAATTACTAAAAGTATATTTTTAAAAAACCAGCGGTACATTTACACAGTGGAATACTCCTCAGCCATAAAAAAAGAAGGAAATCTTATTCCCTGAGACAACATGGAAAGCATTATGCTAAGTGAAATAAGCAAGTCAGAGAAAACAAGTATATGTCAACTGTGGGGAGAGGTGTTGAGGAGATTAAGAAAAAAAGCTGCATAGATAAGGACCACATTATTTCCAGAGGGAAAGGCAGGTTGTATGGGAGGTAAAAGAGGATGTAGGGGGATAAGTGGTGAGAGAAGGAAAAAAATTTAAGGAGAAAAACAGAACTGAATTTGATGTCATTAATTGTAGCTCTGTTATTTTCTGTACCACCACCAAAGGAAAAAAGCAACCAAATAAACAGAAAGCTTTGCTATTCACATAAAATTTGTAATAGACTTAGTCCTATCTTTATTATATTGTGTGATATATGTTTAAAGGAAAATATAAGTGACAATAAATTTCTAAGACTTTCTCTGAGTTTTTTATACCTTTTTACTTGGTCATGTTTTTTATGGCACATAATAGTCCATGGTCGCAGGCATGTTGGTGATATAGCTTTTTTAAAGGAGTATCTGTTATTCTTCCCTAGAGTTTTCCCCTAGCCATTGTAAGTTTTAATACACATTATTGTCAAGTACAGTAAAAGTCTGATTCATCCTGCTTCTAAGCCTAATGCATTAACTGCCCCCAGTTGTAAGGATGTGGGTGAGAGACCTGAGCCTTGTTTTTGGACCAGACTTTATTATTCACAGCAATAACAGTAACAGAATGAGGCTAGGCTGTATTTTCTTTTCTTTTTTTTTAAATTTTGGGGTGAATTTTCACTGATCCCTGGACCTCAATCCCCAGTTTACTAAACTTTCATTGAACTGCACTGCTGAAGACCATCTAGGGCAGCGGTTGCCAACTGGTGGTCCATGAAGTCCAAAATATTGGCGACCGCTGATCTAGGACCAATGTCCTAGCCCTCATGAAAAAGCAGCAGACAGTATAGTCAGTCTCCTCCCTCAGGGAGACCTGCTTAGTTACCTGTGGCTGACTGCAGGTTGTGAGCTGGGCAGGGAGACTGTGTCCTGCTGCTGCCTACCTCACCGCATTAGTGAGGCATATCAGGTGGCAGAGATGGGAACATGTATTCTAAAAGTGTCTTAGAATAGGTGACATACTATAAGAAGATACTAAGAATGGAAATGGGGGCCAAGTTAGAAATATTGCACATACTTTTAAACAATGGAAAATGCCATCTAAATTCTGTGTTTTAAGGATGTAATGTGTTTGTTAATCAATCTCTATAGTCAATAAAATCTAATAAATTATTTTTTTTTAGAAAATAAAACTTTTTGCATGTGTAACTGAATTGATTTCAGAATTCTTACAATGGTGAAACTTCCCATTAATAATGGAAACAATTCTAAAAGAAACACATTAGAGGAATGACTTGAGTGCATTTAATATCCATAATTTTATTAATTGTTTACATTACTGAGGAACAACAATTAGATCAATGGGATAAATAAACTAACAGTGATTTCATATAATATTTATGTGTATGTTGTGGAAAGAAGGGGTGGACATGGCGGGATGACAAATTAGATGTGACTTATTCAGTAAGTGATAATTAGGATATTTGGGTTTGCATGTGCAAAAAGAAGTTCCAGGTGAATTAATTGCCTAAAAGTGAAGCAGAAAATTTAACCATTAGAAGAAACTGTAGGAGAATGTACTTGTGACTTTAGGGTAAATAAGGATTACTTACGAGGAAAGTCACAGAGGAATATGGATATTTATATAAGTTACATTAAGGAAAAAACTTGTTATGCAAGACACCATAAATTATTAAATGGTAAGTAACATAAAATATTTGTGTTCAAAATATATAAAAAGTAATTCAAAAGGAAAAACAAAGTCACAGCTCCAGGAGTGTCTAGGCAACTCAGAACAGCAAACCAAAATGAACAGTGAACACATGAAAGCTACTTCACTTCATTAATATTCAGACATCACTCTTCAGGGGCATGCACATTACAGTGAGAGTAATGTACCCCTTGATTGAGTTGTCAAAAACAAAAACGCTACAAGGTCTGTGAGGGAACATCAACTCCCATACATTAAGGTCAAAAGTGTACTAATTTTAGTACAGCCACCTATTAATAGAATTTTAAAGACATTTTATCTATGCAAATTCCACTATTTGTCAGTTTTCTTACCTATGTGTTTTGGAAGATGGATATAAGCAGTTTCCCTGCAGTATTGTTTATAAGTGATAAAAAAAAAATTGAAATAGCATAAATAGTTGTGGAATTTTGGCTTCTTCATGTACGAGAATATTATGTAGTAACTAGAGGCCAGGTGCATGAAATTCGTGCACTCAGCTGGGTGTGGGAGGTGTCCCTCAGCCTGGATTATGAGAGGGCGCAGGCCAGGCTGAGGTACCCCACTGGTTCACGATCAGGGCTGGGGAGGGATGTAGGAGATTGGCGGGGGGGGGGGGGGGGGGGGGGGGGGGGGGGGGGGGGGGGGGGGGGGGGGGGGGGGGGGGGGGGGGGGCACGACTGTGGGAGGGTTCCGGAGCATGTCTGGCCCATCTCGCTCAGTCCTGATAGGCCGGACCCCAGCAGCAGGCTAGCCTACTGGTCCGAGCATCTGCCCCCTGGTGGTCAGTGCATGTCATAGCAAATGGCTGAGCGGCCTTAGCATATCATTAGCATATTAACGCTTTGATTGGTTGAATGGCTGACTGGACACTTAGCATATAAGACTTTTAGGAGATTTTATGTCTAATTTATTAAACTATTAGAGGCCCGGTGCATGGATTCATGCACCATTGGGGTCCCTCATCCTGGCCTGCGGGGATTGCACCAAAACCAACTCTCTGACATCCCCTGAGGGATCCTAGGTTGCGAGAGAGTGGTTCTCAAATGACACACCCCGGAATCGGACTCCCTCCTCTATGGTTTTAGGTGCATCACTCGGGAACCACAGCTGCTAAGTCACTGCAGCTCAGCAGTTTCTGTGTTGAGCATCTGCCCCCTCATGGTAGTGTACATCATAGCTACCAGTCGGAGTGTCTGTCCCCTGGTGGTCATTGCACATCATAGCTATTAGATAGTCAGATGGTTGCTTAGGCTTTTATATCTATAGATTAAGTATTACAAATATTGAATGCTTGCCTTCAGGGGAGGGGGGAATAGGTAATTAGCTACTGTTTTCTCTTTAAAGTACAAATTTAGTCCAGCAATTGATAGTTAAGAAATGACCAAAACTTTTCACTTTTTTTCTTTCTCAAATGTGTCACCTCATTGTGATGTAATCTCTTCATTTATGTAGAAAATTGTTTTCAAAGACTGCCCTCTCCTGATTGCATAGTAAAAACCTAAATGAAATTTTATTCTGGAATGTTAAAGTAAAAATGCTGTCCTGGCCAGTGTGGCTCAGTTGGTTGAGCATCATCCCATGCATCCAAAGTCACAAGTTTGATTCTTGCTCAGGACACATGCCCAGGTTGCAGGTTGGATCCCCAGTTGGGGTGTGAAACATCCCATTGCTGTTTCCTCTGTCTCCCAGTTGCTCTCCGTCCCCTCTCCCCTCTCTCTCAACTCAATAAAAACATATTTTAAAGTAAAAATGGAAATACTATATTTCTATGGGTTATTAATGCAGACTATAGAAAGTTAAAAATTTGTATGCACACATAAATACATTCTATTGAGGGTTCATCTGTTGCTTGCAACTCAGTTATATGGAGAATCTCTTGGCTAAGGCAGAACATTTATAAAATTAATATTAAATTACTTGTTATATCTAGTTAAATTTGGGGTTATGGTCTTTTCAGTATGCCTTTATGTTCTTGATGACATTTTAAGGAACTACTTTCCCATTTTAATTACTTTTTGTCATGTTTGTTGAATAAGGATTAATCTAACATTTATTAAAGAAGTTGTTTTTCACACCAAAATGAATACCTCTTTCCTTCTTAGCAGTCTTGATTAGGTCCAGATTATTATACATTCTGGAGTAGATTTTAATTTATTTAGCCTAAAAATAATGCTAGACATATTATGACTACTTCAGAACACGCATTAACCAAGGGTAGCCCATTGCTTTCATGGCATAGGCTATAATTATGGCTTTAGTCAATAAGATATTTTGAATTTTATTTTATAATTTGTATGATGGTGAAACTTCAATGGAAAATGTGTAAGTTAGAGTTCAACCAGAAGAGCAGCAGGAGAGAAACACACAGAAGGGTTTTTTCACAGTTGGGTCTGTGCCCACTCAAGGGTCCCGAGCAGCAGTCAGGTAGGAAGATCCAGAGGGAGGGAGAGCAGCTGTAGGCTCACTTGGTGTTTGGAGTTGCTGGAGTCCAGGGATGGCCTAGTTTCTCTTTTCAAGGCTGCCATTTGAATCAGTGAGGCCCAGCCAAAGTCCTTACCCCTTTTGATTAAAGTCAACTGGTTAGTGACTTCAATGACAACTACCAAATTCTTTTACAGTGGCACCAAATTAGTGTTTGATTCAACAGTGGAGAGGTGGTGTGTACATCCTACAAAACAAACACTGTCTCCTTTTGTCCTCTAAATCTTGGGAAGGAATACACCTTGCTGCTCATCTAACTAGAAACACACTAGGATAGAATTCTGGCGCTGTATTGAGTTCAGCTTAAGTTGCCATACCTAGATAACTAAGTTTCCTTATGTAGAAGTTTGCATTTTATGAGCTGCAGACTTGTAGAGTTAGGATTTAATGCATTGTGTAATAGTTTCTACTATTTAAAAATCAGTTCTTTTAGCGTGGAAAAATTCAAGTAAAATGTTCTATTTTTTTCTAAGACAAATTAATTCAATTTATAAATGCATTTTTCCCCCCATAGAATGTCAGTTTTGTATTTTGGCAAGATCCTATAAGGTAAACCTAGAAAGGACCAGTAATTCACCTGCTTCCAGCTTTTCCAAATGCAGCAAGTGTTTATAGAGGCTTACATGTTTTTTAATGGCTGCATGAATTTACTTAGTGTTTTCTCTTGTTAGAGTAGCATGAAAGTAGTTATTGGGTTTTCTGCTCACTGAGGATTTATTGGTACCTGTTTCCTTTATATATAAAACTGGAGAGCTTAATTAGGTATAGAGATAGTATTCATTGAACGTGTTATTTTCTCTCCCATTACCCATGAGATTCTTTTCATTTTACTAAATATCTGAGTGTGGAATATTCTAAAAAGTGTCAGGCAGGAATCCTAACTTTAAGTAGCCTATAGTAGAAATGAAAAGATGAGTTACTTTATACGAACGTGTCAGTAAGAATCAGATGAGGTAGGATTGCTAGAGAAACTCAGGAAGAAAGAGCTCTGGAGATAACTTGACAATAAGGGGACCTGAGAGGTGTCAGGTCTCACATGGACCTGAGAAAAGAATGGGTTCAGTTATGATGCTTCTATTGTGTCACAGTGGAGAGAGGACATGAGAGATTCAGATTTGCTTTTAGTTTCTGGGTCAAGTACTTGGTGGTTGACAGACTTAAGTTGGTTTCTCTGTCCAAATCTCCTCATCGGTAATACAGGGTTAATGCTATCTGCCATTAAGGACTACTAAGTACTAAAGGCTTGGCTTCAGTATTTCTTATATTTATTGTTTTAGAATATAGATAATGATAGATCCTTAAGTATCATATCTGTGGCCATTTTCAAAAAGATGTTTTCTCCAATTATAATGATTACTGTTAACATTATTTAAATTGAACCTCATCCTCAAAAGTAACCACATTAATTATTAATGGTAGTTTAATTCATAAGCATTATAATGATTGCATATGGTTATCATAAAGTTTGTTTTATACCTCAAGAAGTGGTTTTCATTGCATTCATATTTCAGTTGGATGGTGAATAGCTTCTGTTACATCTGTTTCTTTGTTAATCAAGCAGAGGTGGAGCCAAGGATATTGTGAAAGAGTGCTGTCCATGCAAACCTCTGTGTGTGAGGAAGAAGAGCCTTTACTCACTAGTGGACAGGAATGCACTATTATTCCTTTGGTGTTGCAGACATTACCTTGGTCACCGTGGAAACATTTTAAAGCTCTTCTCAAGATTTTGAAAGCAGCAATAACTTTTTAATTATACAGCTAAAGAGATGTCAGTTGATAAGGAAAAAAATTTAAAAGAATTTTACTTTAGTTCAGTATTTTTGAAACTTGAGCATGCTTAAAAACATCTAATCTAATAAGAGTAATATGCTAATTGGTGTCACTCTGCTACACCTAAGCCACACCCACCAGCCAATCAGAGCGACTGTATGCAAATCAATCCAGCCAATATGGCGGCCAGCAGCCGTGGAACAGGGAGGAGGCTTACCCTAGCGATGGAGGATGCTAAGGTTCCCACCTGCCTTGGGCTGGCTGTAGCTTCTGCTCAAGGCAACAAAGTTTCAATTATAGAAGATAAATAAACTCCAGATACCTGCTTCCAGCCAGCCTCGCTGCAGATAGCCATCAACCCCTCACCCAGGATGGCCAGGCACCCCAGCAGGGACCACCTCACTAAAGGGAATGTGGCCAACCTGCAAACAGCCCTCAGCCCCTCACCCAGGCTGACCAGCACTGCGAGGGGGAGGGAGGGGACACACCCATCTTGAAGGGGCTGTGGACAGCCTGCAAACAGCCATCAGCTACTCATCCAGGCTGGCCAGGCATCCCAGGGGGGGACACCTACCTTGAAGGGGGTGTGGCCAGCCTGCAAACAGCCATCAGCCACTCACCCAGGCTGGCCAGGCACCCCAGCGAGACCCCTACCCTAATCCAGGACACCCTTCAAGGTAAACCAGCCAGCCCCCACCCATGCACCAGGCCTCTATCCTGTATAATAAAAGGGTAATATGCAAATTGACCCTAACAGCAGAACCACTGGGAATGACTGGTCATTATGACACACACTGACCAGCAGGGGGCAGATGCTCAATGCAGGAGCTGCCCCTGGTGGTCAGTGCACTCCCACAGGGGGGAGCTCTGCTCAGCCACAGGCCAGGCTGCCGGCTGCCAGTACAGTGGTGTACAGTGGTGGGAGCCTCTCCTGCCTCAGCAGCGCTAAGGAAGTCGGATTGCAGCTTAGGCCTCCTCCCCTCTGGCAAGTGGGCATCCTTGAGGGCCCTCGGGATGCCAGAGGGATGTCTAACTGCCAGCTTAGGCCTGATACTCCGGGGAGCAGGCCTAAGCCAGCAAGTGAACATCTCCCTAGGGGTCCCAGATTGCAAGAGGGCACAGGCCGGGCTGAGGGACCCCTCTCCCCCTGGGCCTCTAGTAATAAATGAAACAAAACATGGGTTCTGTGAATTTTTATTTTTTATTCTGAGAGAGTACTCTTCTCGATTGATATAGTTGAATTAGGTAGTTACAGTAAAATGTAAAAATAAACGGTTTATATTTAATTTGAACATCAGTTATAACAGTGGATAGTGCATAAAACAACATTTGTAGAGATAAGTCATTAGTGTAACATGCCAGGTTTTAATTAGCAAATGGAAATTTTTTAAAATTATTTTAAGGGAAATTATAAATCTTGGATGCATCACTAATTCATTTTAGAAAGGCATTATCTGCCCTAGCTGGTTTGGTTCAATGGATGGAATGTCAGCCTGCAGACTGAAGGGTCCCAGGTTCGATTCTGGCCAAGGGCACGTGCCTGGGTTGCGGATTCAATCCCCAGTGGGGAGCATGCAGGAGGCAGCCAATCAATGATTCTCTTTCCTTCTCCCTTCCTCTCTGAAATCAATAAAATATGTTTTATTTTATTTTTTTTTAAAAAAGCTAAATAAATAATAAAATAAAATTGGCATTATGCAACTAACTGTTTTTTACCTATTAAAACATCTCCCCATACAGGGAAACAAGAAAGATAAGAGGCTATTCTAAAATTACCCTGTTTTATCCTATTAGATGCAAATGTTTGAAGTGGTACTGCTGTGAGCTGTGCTCATGCTAGCTTATATTCAGACTGTGAAAACTAAAGTCATGCTAGCATTATCCCTGAAGAATAAATTTTTTTAATGTTTTCAATTTATTAGCATCTTTGAATGTACTTACCATTTAACTCTGGGTTGGTTGGTTTTCAGAGGTACCCACAAGAAATGAAAGTAGTTTAGCATCTTTAAGAGAAAAGGAAATTGTATTATATAATATACTGTGCCACATTAACTACATCACTTTTATGGTTATGTTTTGCTTATCAAATTATAGGGAAGAGTTATAAAAAAGATACCACTTTAGTTAATTCAGTCACAGGTCAATTAACGCCATGGATGCGTTCTGAGAAATGCATCCTTAGAAATGCATGATTTCGCCGTGCGGACATAGAGTGGTATACTTACACATACCTTGGCTTCCTGGACTAACCTGTTGCTCCTGAGCTACATGCCTGCGCAGCATGTTACTGTCCTGAGTGTTCCAAGCAGTTGTAACACAATGGTAAGTATTTTGTGTATCTAAACATAAAAAAAGGTACAGTAAAAATAAAAGTATGAAAGCTAAAAACTTGTGTACTATAAAGGAAACGTACCAGGAATGGAGCTTATAGGGCTAGAAGCTGCTCTGGGTAAGACGGTGGTGGATGAATGTAAAGGCCTGGGACATTGCTGTGCACTGCTGTAGACTCTAAGCACTTTAAGCTTAGGGCATACTAAGTTTAGAAAAATATTTTTTCATTAATTCAACCTTAGGTTACTATAACTTTCATACTACTCTATAAATGTTTTAATTTTTTGAAACTTTTAACTCTTAATAACAGCTAAAAAAGCAAGACACCACTGTACAAAAATATTTTCTTTATATCTTAACTAGAGGTCCAGTGCACAAAATTCATGCACTGTGGAGGCGGGGATGTCCCTCAGCCCAGCCTGCACCCTCTCCAATCTGTGATCCCTTTCACAATTCCAGGACTGTTGGCTCCCAACCGCTTGCCTGCTTGCCTACCTGATTGCCCTTAACCACTCCCCTGCCAGTCTGATCGACGCCTAACTGTTCCCCTGCCGTCCCGGTCGCCCCCAACTGTCCTCCCCTGCAGCCTGGTCCCCCACAATGGCCCTCCCCTGCAGGTCCAGTCACTCCCAGCTGCCCTCCTCTTCCCACCTGGTCGCCCCTAACTGCCCTCCCCCGCAGGCCTGGTTGCCCCAACCGCCCTCCCCTGCCGACCATCTTGTGGCACCTATGTTGTGGCCACATGGGGACGATCATCTTTGACCACATGAGGACAGCCATCTTGTGTGTTTGAGTGATGGTCAATTTGCATACTTGTCATGATTAATTCGCATGTCAGGGCTAATTAGCATATCCCTCTCTTGTGTTACAGTGATGATCAGTTTGCATAGTGGTCATGACTAATTAGCATATCCCTCTCATCTAGGATAAGCTTTTTTCCTATATAAAATATTTTATTTTTTACTTCAAAACCATTTTTCTTAAAAACTAAACACACACACACACACACACACTATCCTAATTGTACACAGGGTTAAGGACATCAGTGTGTGTGTCTCCTATCTCCAGAGCTGGGACCCCTGAGAGGGCTGCAGGGCAATACTTCTGGGATCTGTGTCTCCTAGGATGACAGCTTCTCTGGAACACCTCCCCAAGGCCCTGCCGAGTCTCTTCTGGAGGAGGTGTCACTCTTCAGAAATAAGTCCATGGTGGTTTGCTCTTCTTTTCCATCATAGATTTACTTACAAGCAGATAAATGCATCATGAACATTTCCCCTATTAATGAAAACGTTTTAATGTTGGGATTCATGTTTTTAAAATTTGTAAGGAACTTATAGCGGTGCTGAACCTTTCATTGGAATTTAAAAAAAAACAAACTCAGATTATTACAGTTGTTCCTCTTCCCCCCCCCCACCCGCCCATAACTTCTCTCTTCCCAGTTCCCACCCCACCCTCTGCCCTCCCCCCCCGCACTGTCCTTATCCATAGGTGTAACATTTTTGTCC
This sequence comes from Murina feae, assembly GCA_004026665.1. Taxonomy (NCBI): domain Eukaryota; kingdom Metazoa; phylum Chordata; class Mammalia; order Chiroptera; family Vespertilionidae; genus Murina; species Murina feae. The sequence goes on from PVJC01014915.1 coordinate 14,348, forward strand.
AGTCTCTTCCCACACCCACAACACCCCTTTCCCCCTGAGAATTGTCAGTCCATTCCCTTTCTATGCTCCTGATTCTATTCTATTCACCAGTTTATTCTGTTCATCAGATTTTTTTATTCACTTGATTTTTAGATTCACTTGTTGATATGTATTTGTTGTTCATAATTTTTATCTTAACTTTTTCTTCCTCCTCCTCTTCTCAAAGGATACCTTTCAGCATCCTATCCTATACAATAAAAGAGAAACATGCAAATTAACCATCCCTCCACTACACTCAAGCCACACCCACAAGCCATGCCCACCAGCCAATGAGGAGTGAGTATGAAAATTAACCCGACAAAGATGGTGGGTAATTTGCATACACAGAGCAGAGTGGGAAAGCCGGCAGCTTAGGGAGACATGGCTCCTTTGGTTGGGAAAAACCCAGAGTGTGGGGAGCACCAGGAATTCTGGGAATAGTAGTTTTGGTGGCAGCTCCAGGGCCAGAATCGGAAGCCCAGAGTGTGGGGACCACCAGGAATGCTGGGAATTGTAGTTCTCCTAGACCCTAGAGCAAAGTGAGCCTGGAGCAAGTTACTGTTGCAATTGGGGATGGAGGGAAAGCAAAGGTGAGAGACTTAAAGTAAGATCAGAGTGTCTAGGAAATATTAAAGGAAGATATCCTGAAACTTCCAGGAAATCTCCACCAATGGAACAAAGAATAAGAAAAGCCTCTATTATCATGTGAGCAACAAACCAAACTGGGTTGGGGGGCTCAGAAAATTTGCTCATATGATTGCAAAGATAGACAGAAACTCCCAGATTGGAGAGGGCTCCCCTGAGGGCTCCCAGATTGGAGAGAGTGCAGGTTGGGCTGAGGGACCCTCCTCTCCACACCCCTCTTCCCCAGTGCATGAATTTTCATGCACCGGGCCCCTAGTTTCATATAATACTGGTTGGGTGGTGATGAACTCCTTTAGCTTTTTCTTGTCTGTGAAGCTTTTTATCTGACCTTCAATTCTGAATGGTAGCTTTGCTGAGTAATCTTGGTTGTAGGGTCTTGCTGTTCATCACTTTGAATATTTCTTGCCGCTCCCTTGTGGCCTGCAAAGTTTCTGTTGAGAAATCAGCTGACAGTCGTATGGGTGCTTCCTTGTGGGTAACTGACTGCTTTTCTCTTGCTGCTTTTAAGATACTTTGTTTTTTGCCCTCAGCATTTTAATTATGATGTGTCTTGGTGTGGTCCTCCTTGGATTCCTTTTGTTTGGGGTTCTCTGTGCTTTCTGGACTTGTAAGTCTATTTGTTTCACCAGGCAGGGCAAGTTTTCTGTCATTATTCCTTCAAATAGGTTTGTGTTTTTTTTATTTGTTTGTTTTTAAATATACTTTTATTGATCTTTTCACAGAGAGGAAGGGAGAGGAGGTAGAGAGTTAGAAACATGGATGAGAGAGAAACACCAATAAGCTGCCTCCTGCACACGCTCTCCTGGGTGTGTGCCTGCAACCAAGGTACATCCCCTTGACCAGAATTGAACCTGGGAACTTTCAGTCCGCAGGCCAACGCCCTATCCACTGAGCCAAACTGGTCAGGGCCAAATAGATTTTCAATATGTTGCTCTCTCTCTACTGGCACCCCTATAATTCTAATGTTGGTACACTTGAAGTTGTCCCAGAGGCTCCTTACACTATCTTCATATTTTTGGATTTTTTTCCTTTTTGTTTTTCTGGTTGAGTGTTTTTGCTTCTTCGTATTTCAAATCTTTTTTGACTTGTTTCTTGTGATCCTCTCGTCTGCTGTTGGATCTCTGTATATTATTCTTTATTTCAGTCAGTGTATGCTTAATTTCTAGCTGGTCCTTTTTCATATCCTCGAGGGTCTCACTAAATTTATGTGCAGTTTCTAGAAAATTCTTAAAAAACATTATAACCGTGGTTTTGAACTCTATATCCAATAGTTTGCTTTCCTCCATTTTTGTAATTTGTGACCTGTTTCTTTGTCTCCGCTTGTTTCTTTGTCTCCACACTTTGGCTACTTCCCTGCGTTGATAAGAGTGGCTTTCTGTGCTAGGTGTCTGCCAGAGACCAGTCATTGTCACTCAGTAGAGAAATGTGCCTGAAGGCTGGTGGACCTTAATTCCCCTGAATAGTGGGGGAGCTATTCACCCATCGTTTAGATGGAGACTTTGATAGTTAAAGCAGCCCTCCACCTCTGTTACTGATACGTAAATTCTTGTTGCCTCTTTGTTGTTGAAGTTTCATGCCCTTAGGATAAGGATGTGGTTGTTTTCCCCTTTGCCTTAATAAAAGCTTTGAGCAAGACCTGAGTGGTGGGCAGTCTTACCCACTAGAGGTAAAGATGCCACGCCTGGTCCCCATTATTCTGAATTAATTTTCTTCTAGTCTCTCTCTATTCATTTTGTGTGCGGCCTCCTCCAGAACTCGAACCTGAACGGGAACCCTGAACCACGCGGGGCTTGTAAGGAGCTCCCGCAGGTGTCCTATTAGGGCCAAGTGGCTCAGCCTCCCAATTACCTGAGGTGGACACTGTTGGTGCACCCCTTTGTAGGCTTTGGACACAGTCTTGTTGTAGCAAAGCCTTGATTATTGTTGATACCAGTGGGAGGAATTGACCTCCAGGCCACTTGGCTATGAGAATCAGCTGTGTCTACGGTGGCAGAACTGTGCTGGAGACACCCTTATGGGGCAAGACTTATTTCAGTGGGGCTTTGGTGCTCACTGAGTCTGCCCACTGAGTGTGTCTCTTATGGATCTGAGGAGTTGTAATCTGGGTGGTCTCACTCTGACCACTCAGTACACTGGACTTGCTCTTGGATCTCTAAGGAGGTGCTAATTTAGCCTTTGCCTGAGGCTACCCAGCCTTTTATATACAAAAGCCTCTGCATGCAGCTTGGGTGGGATGGGGTCTCAGGGAATCAACAGGGCAGAGCAAACAGCTGTGGCAGATCCTTAGCCCTGCCCTAGGAGGCACCGGATCTCAGTGTCCCATGGTAATCGCTGCAAGCACCGCCGAGAGAAAGACGCTCCAGAGTTCCTCCTGATGCCAAATAGTCCAGTTTCTCCTGTATAAGTCTGGATCCCCAGAAACTCTCCTGGAACTGGAGCTCAGAGTTGTTGAGAGCCTGTGACTCCCTCTGGATTGAAAAAGAGAACCACGTCCTCAGTTGCCAGCCCTTTCCACAAGCCCTTTCCATGCACCTCCCTACCTTTGCACTTTACTGCCGAACCTCCTCTGAGTCTCAGTGTGCTTTTCTCTTTCTAGTTGTAGAATTTCCACTCAGCCAGCCTTCCTGTGAGTTTGGGTAGTGTCCATTTTTTCTTTTTGTTGTGGTTTTGAAATGGTTGTGCAAGACAAAAACCTCAGGTGTTACCTGTGCTGCCATCTTGTTTGTTTTTCCTCATTGGAATTTTTTGATGATTTTTTTTTTCCTCTGCATTTTCTCCCTTACCCTGATTGTGAATCAAACCTGCAACCTTTTGGTGCATGGTATAACATGACCCTCCAACTAATTGAGCCACCTGGGCAGGGCTGTACCAAACTCTTAGCATATTTCATGTACCGTGAGTAATAGGGAAAATGTAAAGGAACCATCTTGCTCTCCAGTAAACAGTAACTTACTAGTGATTCTGTATGCGGATGCAGAAGACCAATACAATGTTAAGTTTTATTAGACCATAAAATCCTTTGGGAAAGATGGTGGGGGAGGTGAATTCTGACGGAGGGGGTGACTTGGGAAAGGATTGTGGAGATAGTATTTGAACTCAGTCTCCAGTTTCATTAATTTCTTATAAATTCCTTCTACTGCTCTTTTAGTCTGGTTTGTGTAGATGCCTGCAGTAATTATGGTTTATTCCTGTTTCTGGGAAACTACTTATCCTCCTTTGTTCTTTGTTTGGATCCAAGACCTGGGGGAGCGGGGTCATTCTGTCCAATGCTTTGATCTGCTGAGCTCTCCTCCAGTCTACAGCCACAGATACAACATGATGTCTTTGTTCAGCTTCTTTCTACTAAAAATTACATTTAAAAAGAATGTCATGTTTTTATTTCATATGTTTAGTATATTTTATTGACTTCGTTAATTAAAAATATGTTATCTTAAGCTAGTACTCTTTATTCCTACAGTACTTTTTCAATTTTATTTTTGTAAATTATAACCTGTAGTCTGTTAATTTGTTGAATTTGTTATCCCTTCTCTATATTTATGCTTATGTCATTTCCTACAATCACTTAACCTTTTGATTTTAGATAGCCTATTCAAACCATGTTAACATCAGTTGCACAGCTCTTAGGAGACACTAGGCTCTCTTCTATGTGCTGTACAAACACTTAGAACTCATCACAGTGTCATGACATTAATTCTATATTTACCTTTGTTTGATGAAGACACTAAGATATTTTATAATAGTAACTCAGCCCAAAGCTTCCATAAGAATCCTCCACCAGATATTATTTTTCTCTAGGTTTTAAAAATCCTCACCTAAGGATATTTTTTTTTGGTGTTGGGAGCACAAGGGGGAGAAAGAGTAAGGAAGAGGGAGGGAAAGGGGGAGAGAGAAACATTGATGGGTTGCCTCCTGTATGTGCCCCTGACCGGGATTAAATGCACAACCTAGTATGTACCATGACCAGGAATCGAACCCGCAACTAAGCCACGCCGCCAGGTCTGGTCTCACTCTGTTGGTATGCCACATCCAAACTGTTTTCACTAAGAAGCTCTATCTAGAGAAATCTGAACTTTGGTCATTATTGTGACAGACCAATGGTATTTGTCCAGAACTGGGGGATATATAAGTTTACTTTGGACATGTATTAATTAAATAGTTGGATTAATTTGCAAAAATTACAAGGAGGTCATTACCTGGCAATCTTTTAGTATTGTGATCGTAGGAGAGAGATGTTTCTTGGGAAACAAAAGTATTGAGAATAGTCCTTTTGTTTTAACTTGGAAAATTATTGACATAAAATAACAACGTTCTTTGAATTTAGCAAATTGTTTCATTGTGCTTAATTTAATAAGCATTTATTGAATTTCTAGATGATAATTTCAATAACCTGAATATAAAATTATTCTAATCTTCAGATATTATTAGAAAATTATTTGCTTTGAGAACATAATTGTTTGTGGTACTTAAGTTCAAGTTAAAATTTTTTTGAGGTCAACTTTATATAACTGGAGTCAGTGAATAATTAATTATGTAAAATCATTTTATGTCCAGTTTCTCAATGAGCATTTCCTAAACTACTGGACACTGTTACATGTGTAAGCTTTATTCACTTGGATTAAATGTATACATTTGTAAGAGTGTTATTGGAAACTTGCTTTACTCACATATATAACACTTGAATTCCTGTCTGGGAGGTTCTGACATTAAGTGCACAGTAGGGGAGAAGTCTTGTGCTCATTTGCTTGACTACAAATCTATAATTAAAAGTCTCTCAGCAGGGGTAGGGACAGTTATTGTGTTCTGATGCTTCATGTTATAGAATTACTTTGTTGTTCAAACAGATACTGTAATTAGCATAATTCAAAACTTCATAGGGCAATGACTCATCAATTGTTTTTTGTTTTTAATAAAAAAACAGTAGAAAATAATAGTTTCTTAAACGTTGAGAATGATTTTTTAAAATCCTATATAATAATTCTATATAATAAAAAGTTAATATGCAAATAGAACAGTAGAAGGCCAGTGGCCCCTCTCCCTGGCTAGTCCCATCCCCCAGCGGGCTCCCCTACCCCAATCTGGGGCAGGACTTTGCCTTATTGAAACTTTGGAAGAATTCTGTGTAAGTGCCCACAGATTCACCATTTTTACATATACCCGGTCCACCTGCTAGTGTGCCTGGCCAGCCTGGGTAAGGGGCTGAGGGCTGTTTTCAGGCTGCCCAGAGCTCCCATTGACCCAACGTCCCATCCCAGCGAGGCTAGCTGGAATCAGGTTTCTGGGGTTTATTTATCTTCTATAATTGAAACTTTGTTGCCTTGAGTGGAGGCCCAGCCGGCCTAGGCAGGCAGTTTCCTCCATCGCTGGTGCAATGGAAGCCTCCTGTTTGCTCTAGCTCCGTGGCTGCCGGCAGCCATCTTGGCTGGGTTAATCTGCATACAGCTGCTGGTGGGCGTGGCTTAGGTGAAATGGAGCGAGGGTCAATTTGCATATTACTCTTTTATTAGATTAGATAAGCTCAGTTAATTTGTTTCTTTATCCCCACCCAAAGTCCCTACCATATCTAAAATTCTTTGAGGACAAGATATGCTTAGAAGTTCACAGAAAAAAAAAAATGTTTGAAGGTAAATGGTAGAGTAGAAAGATTTTCTAAAGATTTAAGACCTTACTCTTCTGATTCGATCTCTTTCACTAATACCAGAAGCTAATGGGGAAATTTTATTAATTTTCGGGCTCTTGTGTAGGTGATGTGTCTTGTATTAGAAATTAGTTGTTGAGAGTGCACACTCTACAGTTTGCCCTGTGGAACACTTACTGTATGTATGGCTTTGGCAAGTCATGTCTGCCTCACCCTCCTTATTAACATGTTAGTCATGACAAGATTAAATGAGGTGGTGTGTTTATGTTTCTTGTAATTTAATATGTTTAATAAAAGTTTAGTTGATATCATCATCATTTCTTTCTTTGTGTGTGTGTGTGTGTTAATTCTCACCTGAGGATATTTTTCTATTGATTTTTTTAGAAAGAGAGTGGAAAGAATAGGGAGAAACAGAGAGAAAGACAGAGGGCAGGGGGACATGGATGTGAGAGACACATCAGTTGGTTATCTCCCGCACATACCTGACCATGTCAGGGATCAAGCCTACAACTTAGTATGTGACTTGGACCAGAATCAAACCCTGGACCGACCCTTCAGTCTGCGGGCTGATGCTCTGTCCACTGAACCAAACCAGCTAGGGTACCATTTTCATTTCTCAGTTTGTATTTTATCATCACCTGAAAGACTAAAGAGTTATTTGGAATTTCTTTCTTTATAGTATACTTGTCAGAAATGTAGACCTATAATAAAGTATCATTGGTAATTGTGTATAACTTTCATAATCAGGTATGGGTGATATTATAAGATTGCTTAGTATATTATTAAACTTTAATCTACTTTATAAATAAAGCTGTATTTCATTTCCTTCAATGCTGTCTTGTCATTTCAGCCTCCCTTAAATAATAAAAGGTTAGCGGTTTTGTGCTTTGAACATACTTATACACATAATAATTATATATATACTAGGGGCCTGGTGCACAAAATTCGTGTACGGCGGGGGGGTGGATCCCTCAGCCTGGCCTGTGCCTTCTCACAGTCTGGAACCCCTCAGTGGCTGTCCTATGATGGCCCCAGTCTGCCAGGCGCCGTGTGTGTGTGTGTGTGTGTGTGTGTGTGTGTGTGTGTGTCACCACTGGGGTCCTGCCCCCAGCCGCATCTGAGGCTCGGAGCAGCCCTCCTGTGTGTGTCTACCTGCTGGAGACCTGCCCCCAGGCTTGGAGCAGGCACCCCCTCTATGTTTATCTCTCAGACTCTTGCCCTCCCCTGCATGTTGTTCTCTTTTTTGAGCTGTGGCCAGGGTTGGGTGCTGCCTGCCTCCCAAGCTTGCCTACTGCTCATCTTCCTCCAGCCACCAGAAAGCAGGGAAAACCTTGCCTCGTGGTCAGGCCAGCCTTTTCCTGCTCCCTGATCCCCTGAAGGGACCTGGGGAGCCACCAAGCAGGCCCCCAGCCCCCAAGAGCTTGCTTTCCCGCTCCCCAGTGCCCCCCGAAAGGGCCTGGAGAGCCGCCAAGCAGGCCGCCGACTCTTTCCCACTTACCCGTCCCCTGCTGCCTTCCTTTCTCACTCCCTGGTGCCGCCAAGGGGTCTGGGGAGCCGCCAAGCAGGACCCCCGGCCCCTGCAGCCTTGCTTTCCCACTCCCCAGTGCCTAGCAAAGGGCCTGGGCAGCCACCAAGCAGGCCGAGACCCCCTGCTGCCTCTTACCCACTCCCCGGTGCCCCTCAAAGGGCCTGAGGAGCCGCCAAGCAGGCCCCCGGCCCCCACTGCCTCTTACCCACTCCCCGGTGCCCCACAAAGGGCCTGGGCAGCCGCCAAGCAGGCCGCCAACCCTGTTGCCTCTTTCCCACTCACGGGTCCTGGGTCCTGCGCTGTTCCGCCCTGCAGCCGCTCTGCACTCGGGAGGTCCCTCAGCCCGACCTATGCCCTCTCACAGTCTGGACCGCTCTGGGGATGTCCACCTGCTGGCGTGTCTGACCAGCCTGGGTGAGGGGCTGATGGCTGTCTCCAGGCTGGCCAAGCCCCCCAGGAACGTCCCTCACCCCATTGGGGTGTGGCTAGCCTGAGTGACGGGCTGATTGGCACTTTCAGGCTGCCCACAGCTCTCATTGACCCAATGTCCCAGCAAGGCTGGCCGGACACAGGTTTCTGGGGTGTGTTTATCTTCTATAATTGATACACTGTTCCTTTTAGCCGGGGCCTAGCCATGTAACAAAACCTCCTCTCTGCTTCACCTCACCTCGCAGTGTCTATAATGACACAATGTTACTTAGTGGTGAGGCCAGGCCTGCTGTTTCCTTCAGCTCCCGAGGATTCTATGATTGTTACTTTGTTACAAACTTACGTTTTGGCTTGAGCCAGTTTAAACGGAGCGGGCTGCAGTTTCACTTTCGCTCCTGCCGCAGTGCAAGCTGCCATTTACTCAGGTCCGTGAGTAGCGGCCGCCATGTTGGCTTGGCTAATTTGCGTACAATTGCTCTGATTGGCTGGTGGGCATGGCTTACCCTGTACTGGAGAAACGGTTAATTTCAACATTACGCTTTTATTAGTTAAGATATTTGTTTCTGTTGTCACTTGGCTCTGTTATGTTAAGGTATAACTTCAGTCTTATAGTTTATGAAGACGTAGCCCCTTATACTCCTTCTGATACATTGAAACAGGGTGTAGTATAGAGGTGATAGAGTAAAGCAAAAGCAGTATCTTCGGTGGGATATGAAAATTAGACCTCATTAGAATTATTGTAGAAAATCTAAGAGAGTTGACTAGAAGTAAGAGAACAAGAATAAAAGATAGGGCTAAACATTGTCAAATCTAACTGTGGCAACTTAAATGGGGGCAAAAAGAGGCAGGCCCAGAAACCACATATATGATCAAGGGAGGAGACTATATAACATAGGCAGACACAATAGTTCTGAGTATGGCAGAGCACTGTGAGGAAAGCTGCAGTATTTTAATGCAAAATATGGCACTTGGTTTTAATGATGCTCCTCAATAATAAAAGCTCAGCTGTTGAATTCAGTAAATGTTTGTTTAAGGCTAGGTATGTGTAAAGCCAGTGTATATATACTGTTAAGAATTTAGGGTCTCACTAAATTTATTGGCAGTTTCTAGAAAATTCTTGAAAAACCTTATAACCGTGGTTTTGAACTCTATATCCAGTAGTTTGCTTTCCTCCATTTCTGTCATTTGTGACCTGTTTCTTTGTCTCCACACATTTCTTTGTCTCCACACTTTGGCTGCTTCCTTGCGTTGATAGAGTGGCTTTCTGTGCTAGGTGTCCTGGCCGGCATGGCTCACTGATTGAGCGTTGACTTATGAACTAGGAGGTCACAGTTCAATTCCTGACCAGGGCACATGCCTGGGTGGTCTCCATTCCCAGTGTGAGGTGTGCATGAAATAGATGATCAGTGGTTCTCTTTCATCATTGATGCTTCTGTCTCCCTCTTTTTCTCCTTCTCTGAAATCAATAAACACTTATTTTTTATATAGAATAGGAAAATCCGTGAGATATGGCTCTGGTATTTAACTGAAATCAAACTTTGGAATAGCAAGAATAAGACAGGCACAACCGTAAGTGGTGGTGTGGTTTTGAGAGCAGAAGGTAGGCTGTTAGAGAGGGCAAGAAGAGCATCTGGACATAGGTGGTGACTTGCAGAGTCCTGGGCATCGCCGTCCACGTTTGGGAACAGGCCAGTTGATGTGCAGTGTGGAGTGAGTGCAGCTGTTGTGGGACAGTAAGCGAGAAATGGCACCTGAAGGCAGGTGGATTGAAATGAGGCTGTAGCAGCCCCTTCCTTTCTCAAGGCACAGGGAAGCTTATGGCTGCAGTTCAAATACTTTCCTACAAAATCAATTGGTCCTTGTCCACAAGTCCTAAAAATCCACACATATTAAAAACACACCTCAGGATTAATAATAACTAAGACATAAATGGTGGGCAGTTTGGAGGAGGGATATATGATGAGCTTCAGTTTGGCCATGGGGGGTTGAGAGTGCATTAGAGACCATGATAGACATGTCCACTTGGCAGTCTAATTTGGAGGTCTGAGGATTGGCCAGGAGGACGGTGTTGAAAATGTAAAACTGATGTGTACTGCTGAAGATTTGGAGGCACAAAATCTGAAATGACATTGTTTTGGGTAATTGTAAGACAGATGTTATAATAATTAGTAATAAGGAGCTGTTTTTCTACATTAATATCTCAGTTGTTGACTCCTGAAATATAAATGTAACTAAAAAGAAATTGATGCCTCATAGACCCCTGTTTCTAAGGGGAACCATTTTTCATGTGTACCCTATTTGTTATTCCTCTTCTTTGCTTCCTTTCCACCTGTTTTTCCCAAGTCATCTTTTGAAGTGAGAAATTTGGAGGGTGGATTCTTAATGTAAGTGTTTTGGAATACAGAAGTATGTACCACAGTCTTACTCTGATTCTTACTTGTTTGTGACTGAAATAGAATCTTTATAGATATAAACATAGACTTCTGTAGTATTTACCAACTCCAGATTTCCTGTATTATCTGTTTAAGAAACAGAAAGAGAACACAGGGAGAAATTATATTTGTGTTGAATAATTAATAGGCTTAAACCTCAATGTTGAAGGAATTTACTTAGCCATAACTCTTTCTGAGTTAGAATGGATACAATTGGATAAATGCAACTTGTGGGCAGAATTATCTTAGAACCTTTTTTTAAACGAAGTCTGATATGATTATAGATTAAAAATAGGAAATTCTATAAGGTCTTATGTGGAATACATGATTTTTTCCTCCCTTTGCTACCTAACTGTCCCCTGCCCCCCAACTTCCTACTCTTGGAGAGATTCTTTGGTATTTATTCTCTGTTACTGCACTATGTGCTTATTGTGGTGTGTGTGTGTGTGTGTGCATGTGCATGTGTTTTTACATTCCATACAGGAGGTAAACACACCTGGCCCATCACCTGGCCCCAGCTTATGAGCTGGCAGCCTTCCCTGGGGGGTGAAGCGACAGAGAAGGACAGGACACCTCAGACTTCCGTATAGAAAAGACCTCATCAGCTGCCCCTCACAACCCCATTCCAGAAAGTGCACCTGTTCAGGAATGGTTTCTAGTGTTTGGCTGGGAGCTAGGGAGTGCTAGACTACCAGCCATTTGGGGGCAGGGATGTAGAGATTCACCATCTTGTCTATAAGTGTTAGTTCTTTCAACAGCTTTTAAAAAGTATAAGCAAAACTTTCTTTTGAAGCAAGCATTAGTATAAGTATTTTAATCGGCACTTAAATTGTTGAATTGAGTTTACATTTACCTAGATGTTTTTACAACTCAAATGTATTCCTTAATAAAGTACAAGGTAAAGATACACTGCAGCTCTGAGTCATGTATGTCCTTCCCTTTTTAAATCTTCCGGCTTTTGTCTGCTCCGTGTATAAAAGTTTCGTAGAAAGTCACTTTAAATTTTATTTTTAGGCCTTTCTAAAATATTTTGAAGTAAGATTATTCCTCATCATTTTATGTTAGTATCTTTATGCATCAGTGTCTCTGTTTCTATTAATTATAACATCTGTGTCTGTTCGAGTTTGGTTTTGATTGATTTTTTTTTTTTCATCAGATGTTACAATTTTCTGCTTCTTTGTCTGCCTGTTAATATCTGATAAGGTGCCAGATAGTGTGAATATTACTTTTTTGGGCAGTTATTTGTATTTCTCGGTGTCCTTGATCTTTGTTCTGGGGCACTGACTATTGCTGTTGCCTGTGAAATACCCCATGTTAGGCCTGTGAGTGGCTGTGGTGGCTCCAGGCCCACTCTTTGGAGTCATGTTGATGACCTTGCACAGGCTGCTGCGCTTTGTCTGGTTTCTCATTCCCCGCACAACATTTGGGATGCGTTTCCGTAGTAATGTTATGGACAGAGCGTAAAGACAGAAGCATGTATTTCATTTTTACAGCTTATTTCTATTCTTATTGACTAAGCTACATAGATTTTTTTTCTTGCATTGCCTCTGCAAACACATGAGTTGTAATAGAAAGCTGCTTTCATTATACCAGTTTTGTTCATTTATACCAGTTTTATTTTCTTGGATTACAATTTAGTACCCTTCAAGAAGCAATTAGTTAATTGCTTATATGGTACCTTGCACTAAGCCGGGTGCATCTATTTATATACCATGTTTATATTTAAATATGTTTATATTTTATTTGATATTAAAATTGTATGTATATATTACAAATGATGTATACATGTCTTTATATTTCTCTAAAACGTAATAAAGACACAGAAATTGTTGTATCTTAGGTGAAAGGGAAATGGGGCAACCCTCCCTGCACTTCTTTGTAGCTCGACAGTGCTTCTACCTGGGGAAGAGTCCTCCTGAGTGATGAGCACTTCACTCAGATGTTCTCTGTTAAACTCTACTTGTGGGTGGGTGTCGTTGAAGAATAACCCAACAGCTCACTGTTTTTACAGTAAGCTAATGATGGAAACATAGTTTATTACTGTAATAACGAAATATTTCCATAAATACTACCCGAAATACTAAAAACAAATGGCATTTCTCTTATACAATGTCTGTTTGCAAAACATTTTCCCTAATCTTGAATTCAGTAATGCTATTGAAAAGTAATTATAAAAACTTCTCTGAATTTGAGTTTTCCTAACTTTGAGCTCCTAAATTGGCAAGTTACCAGCTATGTGACCTTGACAATGACTCATTTAAATTTATCCCTATGACCTGGTCTTCAGCAAAATATAGAAATAACAACATGTTTTTCATATTAACCTAAGGCTAACACCATAAATGAGTTTCTTAGTGCACATAAGAGCAGAACAGGGGTTCTGGGTGATTCGCTCACTATTGAATCCTAAGCAACCGGCTCCATGGTACAGAGTAGATGCTCAACAAATGCTTGTTGAGTTAACTATCATTTGATCCACTGGGCTGCCACACAGGTTTTTTGGCCAGGAAAATAACTAAAATTACTTATAATGTCATCATAGAAAAGTAATGTAAACCTATCTACACTAATAAAAGAGTGATGTGCTAATTTGTGTCACTCTGCTACACCCCAAGCCACGCCCACCAGCCAATCAGAGCAACTATATGCACATTAACCCAACCAAGATGGCAGCCAGAAGCCATGGAGCTAAAGCAAACAAGAGGCTTCCTTACCCCAGTGATGGAGGAAGCTGCCTGCCCTGGCCGACTGTGGCCTCCGCTCAAGGCAACAAAGTTTCAATTATAGAAGATATACCCCAGCAACTTGCTTCCAGCCAGCCTTGCTGGGAGCTTGGGTGGCTGGGGGCAGTGGCCAGCCTGCAAACAGCCATCAGACCCTCACCCAAGCTGTCCAGGGATCCCCACCCTGAAGGGGCTGTGGCCAGCCTGCAAACAGCCATATCAGCCTCATGGGGCGAGGGTCCCCTTTGTGGGGGCTTGGTCAGCCTGAAAACAGCCATCAGCCCCTCACCTAGGCTGGCCAGGCATCCCAGCAGAACCCCCCTCCCTGAAGGGGTTGTGGCCAGCCTGAAAACGGTCCTCATCTCCTCACCCAGGCTGGTCAGGCACCCCAGCAGGACCTCCACCCTGAGCTGGGACACACTTCAGGGCAAACCAGCTGGCCCCCACCCATGCACCAGGCCTCTATCCTATATAATAAAAGGGTAATATGCAAATTGACTCTAACAGCAGAACCACTGGGAATGACTGGTCACTATGACACACACTCACCACCAGGGGGCAGACGCTCAATGCAGGAGCTGCCCCCTGGTGGTAAGTGCACTCCCACAGGGGGAGCTCTGCTCAGCCACAAGCCAGGGTGCCAGCTGACAGCACAGCAGTGGTGGCAGGAGCCTCTCCTGCCTCAGCAGCGCTAAAGATGTCCGACTGTAGCTTAGGCCTGCTCCCGGTGACAAGTGGATATCCCCCGCGGGCTCTGGGGCTGCCAGAGGGATGTCTGACTGCCAGCTTAGGCCCAGTCCTCTGAGTAGCAGGCCTAAGCCAACAGGTGGACATCCACCGAAGGGTCCCAGATTGCGAGAGGGCACAGGCCTGGCTTGGCTGAGGAACTTCCTCCCCCCCTCCCTCCAAGTGCACAAATTTTTGTGCACCAGGCCTCTAGTCTTAAATACCGTATTTTCTGGCATATAGGACGACATTTTAATCCAGAAAAAGTCGGGGGTCATCTTATAGGGCAGGTGCTAAAACTTACAAGCCAGACTGGAAAATCTGTGGTTGCTGCATATGGTGAGGGGAGCTCAAGAATGGCCGCACTCCATTCATTTCAGTGGAGCTGGACAGAGACCGCAAGTGTCTCTGGTCGGCTCCTTTTTGTGCCGCCTACAGTCTGGTCTCCGTCTGGACTTTTTAACCCAGGAAAATCTTTTCAAAAGTTGGGGGTTGTCTTATACGCCCAGTCGTCTTATACGCCGGAAAATATGGTAGGTGCCAACAGATTAGCATTTATGAGAAGTATACTTTCTTTCTTGAAAAGAAACAAGTGACATTTTATTTTGTATATTTTTTAGGAGGAGCAAAATAGAGGCAAGCCCAATTGGGAGCACCTCAACGAAGACTTACACGTACTGATTACTGTGGAAGATGCTCAAAACAGAGCAGAGATCAAACTGAAGAGAGCCGTTGAGGAAGTGAAGAAATTACTGGTACCTGCAGTAAGTAGTAATTTTGGTTCTAATCCCCTTTCCAGTTTAATTTTAAATTGTTGTAAGATTATAGTAGTAAACAGGTATTGTTAGAAATTGTATTTAAATAAAAATACAAAAGTTATTTATAACTTCTTTACTGTAAAACAGTAGACAACATAGGCATGAGTCAGAGCTGTAAATGCAAAAGCCTGTTTGATAAAGTTGTGAAGAGAGCAAGGTGAATCAGTGGCTTACTTTTCAGAAGTTTTATTAACCTTTATACCACTCCGTCATGGGATAAGATGTAAGTGGGGGGATGAGAGCTTTCTTTATTTCAGTGGAACAGTTTTTCCGAAAGCAGGTGATGAGTGCACAGACGTCTGCAGCTGTTACCCATGCTGGGTGAACTGTGTTAGTGGGGGCACATATTGACTGGACTTGCCTGTGGCCTCCAGGTATTCTTCCTGGCACATCATGGTCCACATGGAGGAATTGTCCCATACGTGATAGAGTCGCTTTTAGAAAAGTGAGAGCTCACTCTTACTAGTGTACCAGGCACCTTTGTGTTCTCATCCTCCCTCCCTTTCCTTCGCACTTTCCCCTCTATTTCCCTCTACTCCTCCCTTTTGTCATTTCCTCATTGTTACAGAAATCTATAGTAACTTTATAATTTTTAAAACATCTTTATTGCTGAAAGTATTACATGTGTCCCTCTTTTTCCCCATTGGCCCATTTCTAGCCCATCCCCGGCCCTCACCCCAAGCATTCACCACCCTATACTCTTTTAAATGTTTTATTTATCTTTATTGTTGAAAGTATTGTAGATGTCCCCTTTGTTTTCTGTTTCCTCCCCCTCCACACTCCCTCCACCTGCACCCCACCCCCACCCCCCACCCCCCCAGGCCTTCACCAGACTGTCATCTGTAACCATGGGCCTGTAGTAACTTAGCAATGGCGATTGAGTTACTACCAGGATATCATCATCTTCGATGGAAAATAAAAAATAAGTGAACTGGTTTCCTAAGATGTTACTAACATTTTTTACGTTAGTAAAATATATGGAAACGTGGGCCCTGACTTGCTGCTGAGAAACTAGGAGTAACATTGGTGTTCTGTCCGACAGGAACTGGTTGGCATTTGCATACACGAGGAGGTGCTGCCTGTTCTCTCTCCCCAGGCAGTGTCTCCTACAAGTGAACTCACAACCATAGACGCTCCTATTGACCTGACAGCACTGCCTCCGGAGGAAAAGGGTCCCACGTAACCTTGAGATAGGCTTATAAGGAAGACAAACCAACCTATAATTGTACACTTAGGCCATGCAGTCTCTCTCCTTTTAAAATTGAAGAAAGTTACAGAGAAGGGTTTTCTTCCCGGCATACTGGTCTGTTAGGCCCGTGATCAGAACAAGTTACTTAACATTAGGCCTTTTTTTGCTACGTGTAACTGAGTATAGGCAGCTCGCATCATAACTAAACAAGTGATTTCACCCAATAGATTATAAGTAGGCCACCCTAACATATTATTCTAATCATGCTGTGAGCTACTTTAATTCTAAATACTATTAACATGGGAAAGAACGTGCAATTAGAAACCTGTTACTATCATGTGTCTTTCAGAAAGTAAGTAAACTTCTTTCTGTTTTCTTAGTTATAAAATGAGAATTGGAGCAAATGTCCTGTAAGGACCATTTTGGTTTTAAAATGATTTGTCTTTGAATATTAAATGATGTACTGAAGCTTTTTAAAAAACTCACACAATTGATATTTTAAAGGAAAATGGCACTTTATTTGAAATTCAAATTCCAAATAATACTGGAACGCAGCCATGCTTCTCATGTGCACAGTGTCTGCGGCTGCGTTTGCGTTTGCGTTTCCATTTCCATGGAGGAGCCACGTCACTGCACCACAGACCATATGACCAGAAGAGCCGTCTACTATCTGGCTTGTTAAAAAGTTTGCCAATTTCTGTGCTGTTCATTAGTCCAGATGACAGATGAGAATGAGTGGAACCAAGGTGACCATCGTGGTGGAGGTGTGAAGCGGGGTCTGATGCTCAGTGCATTTTTAAAGTGACTCGGGCCTGCGAAATCATTGGGCTGGTCCTGCCAAGGCATTGGGGTTGAGTTCATTACATGTTTGATCAAATATAGCAGGCTGATTTTTAATTTGACAATGTTGTATGGCCCAAGAAGGACGTTATAAATACCCAAATGGCCCTTGGCAGGAAAAAGGCTCCCACCCTGGAATGTGGGATATTAGAAAGCATTGAGTCAAGAATGATGTCACGGTTTTCAGCCTGAACAGCTGGCAGGGCACAGCGCTGTTACCTGTGGAAGATGAGATCAGTAGGAGCAGACTTGGAAGGAGTCATCCGGAGTTCAGTTTTGGACCTAAGCCATTTGAAATGCTTGGTGCCGATCCAAGTTTAGCTATCCGAGTGTTATTATTCCAGGTTGACACTGTTCTAGGTTGATAGAGTACAGAAAATTATTTAAGGTGAGATTCTTAGAGCAGTTGGCATTTCCCTAACGGTGTTCTATGAGATACTTTTCATAGGTGTTCTGAGTAAAGGAAGTTTTAATATGCTAGGAAGCATTGCAAACCTCTGGTAGGAACCATTTCCACATTTAATTGGCCATCAAAATTTCTGGTAATAAATTCACATTTAGTGTTCTAAAGATGATCTGGGAAATAATATGGAAACTCCTAGGTCTGATTTAATACAATTTGAAGTACATTTTTAAAAAATGTGAATGGAGTTATTTTGAAGACATGAAGAAAGAAAACTCTTCTTGAGGTCGTTTGTCTCCCCCATTCCTTTTTAAACATACAGTGGGACACATTTATTTTAAGTGTACAGATTGAGTTACAATCACTACCTCAGTCAAGATTTCCTATCACCTATTTTCTTACTCTACCATCAATTAACCACCTCTCCCGCTGCCCCCAAACAGATGCTGGGGTTAATTTTGCCTCAAAACTATATATTTTTTCCCCCAGTTATATTGACACATGATAGACAAAAATTGTACACATGATGGTTTGACATACATAGAAATTGTGAAATTATCAGTTAACCACATCCGATACCTCACAATGACCAGTTTTTAAGATCTTCTCCCATAGCATTTCAGGAATACAACACAGTATTATTAACTGCTTACCACCATGCTGTACATTATTAATTATTATTAAATTAGTTAAATTAGTTAAAATTATTAGTTCCTCATAATTTTTTCATCATGTAATTGACCGATATCTCCGTTTCCCCTTTCTTTCTCCTCCCAGTCACTACCTTTCTGCTTTCTCTAGTTGTTCAACTTTTTTATATATTTGGTTAATTTTCCTAAATTTCATGTAGATGAAAATTATTTTCTGCCTGTCTTCTTAGATAAGCATGGATTTTTTGAGGTTCCTCCATGCTGTTGCATATTTCTTTGGGTTGATAGTTAGTATTCCATATAATAAAGAGGCACAGTTTATTGATCCTTTCACCAGTTGTGGTTTTATTTTGCATTTCTCTGTAGACAAATGATATTGAGCATCTTCCCATGTCCTTTTTGGCAATTTGTGTATCTTTGATGAAGTTTCTGTTTAAATCTATTTTGTCTTTTTTTTTATACTGAGTTATAACAGATATTTATAGATTTGGGTAATCTTTTATTAAACAGATATTCTAATCTGTGGCTTATCTTTTGTGCTTTGTGGAAAGGCTTTTAATTACTAACTCAGTTTATTTGTAAAATATAGAACTCATAAATTGTTTTTCCTGTTTTTCCATTTTTTCAAGGCATTTATTCATATCATCTAAGTTGATGAGATTTCTGCCATGAAATTGTTTATAATATTACCCTTTTATCTTTAATGTCTGTAGGATCTATAGAAGTGTTTCTTCTGCTTCTTCCTCTTCTTCCTTTTTTTTTTTGTCATTCTAGCTCTAAGTATCAACTTTTGTTTCTGTTGATATTTTTTATTTGTTCCTTTTTTATTTTATTGATTTCTCCTTTTGCACTTTCCTTCTACCTGATTTGGTTTCGTATTATTTTCACTCGTAAATATGGAAGATTAGTGATCTAAAACCTTTCTTTTATACTTTTGAGAACTGTCCTTTAAAGGCATAAATTTCAATTTGAAAACCGCTTTAGCTGCATCACCAAAATAATATTATATTGTAATTTTATTACCATTTAGTTCAAAATATTTTCTAATTTCCATGATAATTTTCTTTGACCCATAGGTTATTTCCAAATATTTGGGACTTTTTGTCTTACTATGACTGATTTCTAATTTAATTTTGTTCTGCTCAGAAATTACAGTCGATAATATTTCAGTCTTTCTAATCTACTTAAGACTTATTTATAGTCGAGCATATGGTCTGTTTTGTTGAATGTCTCGTGTACATTTAAAACATGTGCATTCTACAGTAGTTGGCTGTGTGCTGTAAAGGTGTCAGTTAGATGACGGTGGTTGAAAATGGTCAGGTATATATATTTCTTAACCCTTTTTCCCCTCCTGGCTTTGTTAGTTACTGAAAGAGTCTAAAGATCTCCATTCGTTCATTGTAGTATGTTCTTGATCTCACTGAAATGGCATACTAATTTGGTGTACTTACACTCATTCCCAAGTGTATATCCATCTATAAGTAGCTTATGCAACCTACATGGCCAGGGTTTGGCATCATTAAAAGATTTTACTTGTTTTTTATATAATGGCAATTTTAGTGAGACTTGAGCTGGATGATCAATATACAGATTCATGGAGACAAATTTAGTGTATATGCATTTTAGGGTTGGCGAGTTGTGCATTTCAGGTTATTATAAGTGATGAGAAATACAATAGGATTATATAAATCATGGTCAGGAACTGTCACTTATTTGTAAAATTGAGTTATTATTGCTTATTTGCCTTAGAAGTCCTTGGGAAGGTCTTAATTATTTATGTGGAAGTACAGGACATATGTTTCATCTTTTCTCTTGTTCATGGACTGGTTGCCTCAACTACATCATTGACCATACCAATTACCACCTCAGCTGCGGGTCACAGATGTACCACACCAAAAGAAAGAAATTCTGTTCCCTCCCTACAAAATTCTCACTGCTAATCCCAGTCTCAGTACAGGCTTTTGTTTACAGTGGCATCATAAGCAAGAAAATTATGAAACTATTATTACTAAAACATAACATGTTTGTAAGTTGCACCCCCCCCCCCCACACACACACACACACACACAGAGATTCCCTCTTCACTTCCTGTGGGTGTGCACCACCATTTCAACTATTAGGTACCATCCCTCATTCAATTCTTACCTCTATGAGTTTGAAAATCGTACCTGCTATTATTAGTAGTCGTTAGCTAAGACCTTATGGATATGTACTCTGTGATGTTTTTTAATCTTCTCCAGAGAACCTAAAAACACTAGAAGTGGAAGTAGGGGAATATTGTGCTGGACTCTGTTGACAGGAAGACTGAGAAAGGAGAGGTGAGGATACTGGCCTGAGTCTCCTCTTCCTTGCTGTAATTTTTCCTCCCTTTCAGTAGGAACGAGGTCAAGGTTTCTGTTGAGATAGAATACTCATCTATAAAGAGTAAATGAGTAGCACTAACCTGTCTTAGAGAAATTAAGTGGTTTCAGGCTCTGAAGTTTATGTGGTCTCATAATTCACAACGGGCTTGGACACACAAGATGCCACCAGTCCCAAGAGATTTCATAAGTGTGCATTTCAGGCTTTTTACTTTATGGTGGGTATAATTGTTTCTTTTCTCTTTGGTCTTTCATTTTCTCTTTATATTTATTTATAGATATTTGAGGGGTTGAACATGAGTCAGTTTTAAATATATAGCTGATCTCTTTATGAAAGCATTTATATATACACTAGGGGCCCGGTGCACAAAAATTTGTGCACTCGGGGTGGAGGGAGTCCCTCAGCCCGGCCTGTGCCCTCTCACAGTCTGGAACCCCTGAGTGGATGTCCTATGATGGCCCCAGTCTGCCAGGCGCCTTTTGTGTGTGTGTGTGTGTGTGTGTGGCCACTGGGGACCTGCCCCTAGCCGCATCTGAGGCTCGGAGCAGTCCTCCTGTGTGTGTCTACCTGCTGGGGGCCTGCCCCCAGGCACACCGTGGAGTCTTGGAGCAGGCACCCCCTCTATGTTGCTCTCTCAGACTCTTGCCCTCCCCTGCATGTTCTCTTTTTTGAGCTGTGACCAGGGCTGGGTACTGCCTGCCTCCCAAGCTTGCCTACTGCTCATCTTCCTCCAGCCACCAGAAAGCAGGGAAAACCCCACCTCGTGGTCAGGCCAGCCTTTTCCTGCTCCCTGATCCCCGGGAGAGATCTGGGAAGCTACCAAGCAGGCCGCCAACTCTTTCCCACTCACCGGTCCCCTGCTGCCTTCCTTTCCCACTTCCCGGTGCCGCCAAGGGGTCTAGGGAGCTGCCAAGCAGGACCCTGGCCCCTGCAGCCTTGCTTTCCCGCTCCCCGGTGCCCCGCAAAGGGCCTGGGCAGCCACCAAGCAGGCTGAGAACCCCCCGCCGCCTCTTTCCCACTCCCCGTTTCACC
>PVJC01014916.1:0-13732 GCA_004026665.1 Murina feae
ACAATTGTTACTTTTACTGGTTAGGCCGGAGCTGCTCTTTCCTTCAGCTCCGGAGGATTCTATGATTGTTACATTGTTTCAAATGTTTCAAATCTGTGTTTTGCTAGAGGCAGTTTAATCGGAGCTGAGCTGAGCGGGCGCAGCTTCACTTTCGCTCTTGCCGCAATGGAAAGGGCTGTTTACTCAGGTCCGTGAGTGGCGGCCGCCATGTTGGCTGGGCTAATTTGCATACAGCCACTCTGATTGGCTGGTGGGCGTGGCTTACCCTGTCTCGGAGAAATGGTTAATTTTAATATTTCGCTTTTATAGAGTAGATATTCTCTGGCTTGTTTATTACTTCCAGATATCTCCAATCAACTGCCACTCTTGATAATAATATCTGAGTCAACTCCTAATTGCTTACTGGTCCTATTTGAGTTTAAAAGGATGTGACAAAATATGCTCCCATTTCCATCAGCAGGGCTCCATTGCTTTCTTCTTGCCTAACCTCCACTGTAGCTGTCAGAGAAAGAAAAAAAAAGCCTCAATTTCACAGGAGAATGCAGTAGATAGGAAAAAGGAAAAGAAGAGTAATTCCACTTGTAAGAACAGACAGCAACCTGTGTTCTGAGTTTTATCCCAGCTTGTTCACAGAAATGAATAATAATTTATTTTGCAATTAAAACTCACCAGATTGACAAGTATGCACAAATGCTTTCTATACCTCCCAAAATTTCCTTAAATTTATTTTCATTCAAAAGGGTTTCATTGAACACCTACAATGAGTACTGTAGGTACTATAAATACAAGGGTGGCCAACATAATGTTACTTATTTTAAAAAGTTTACAACAGTCTGCTAGTGAAAAACAGACAATAAAAAAGTAAGTAATTACAATAAAGTATGATTCACATCACGATAGAAGAAATACAGAGTACTACCCTATATATTAAAAGCCTAATATGCTAAGTGTCCAGTTGTCCATTCAACCAATCAAAGCATAATATGCTAATGCTATGCTAAGGTCGCCCAACCGCTCTCTATGACGTGCACTAACCACAGGGGCAGACACTCCGACTGGTAGGATAGCTTGCTGCTGGGGTCTGGCCGATCGGAACTGAGACAGGGTGGACACGCCCTGGAGCCCTCCTGTGGTCCCTCCCTAGCTGGCCAACCTCCTGTTTCCCTCCCCAGCCCCAATTGTGCACTGGAGGGGTGCCTCAGCCTGGCCTGTGCCCTCTGACAATCCGGGACCCCTTGGGGGATGTTGGAGAGTCTGTTTCAGCCCATTCCCACAGGCCAGGCTGAGGGACCCACTGGTGCACGAATTCGTGCACTGGGCCTCTAGTGAAGTATAAAGCACATAGCAGAACTTAACCTAGTCTAGGAAGTCAGAGGTCTCCTGAAGAATATTATGTTTAAATTCAAATCTATGAGAAAGACAAGTAGCAAGACAAAAGAGAATATTTGGTCCAGTATTTGAAAAATAGTTGCAGAAACACAAATCCTCTGATTATGAGTACCAATTTTCCCTTTTAATGATAGTTGAAATATGAGCTTCTCATGACTGCCAAACATGCTTTTAAAAACATTAAAATCTACTGTACAACTATGGTTTAATTGCTTTGTTCAGATTTTTTAAAAATTTTATTTAAAAAAATACATTCTATCTACTTTTCTAGCATAGTGACTGTTTCTTAGATTTAGTGAAATACTTTGGTTCCTTAAAGGAAAGTTTATAAATGTAATAATAGTGGCAAACATAAACGAGCCAAATAAAATTAGACCTTTTTATTATCTAATTTACCTTTATTGGGTAATTTCCTTTCATCTAAACATCTCATAATGTTTTTACAACATTAGTGTAAGAATCATTTCATCTTATGAAGAGTAGATGGCAAGTTTCAGAATTATTCAGAAATTTTAACAAAATACGTGTTGCTTTTTTAAGGTTTCAGAAAAACATTAATTTTTATAGATTTATAAAGCTTGCTCTAGACACCATTCTTACATATGATAGAAAACTAAAATGAAATTTTATAAGGCAGAATTTTATCAAATGTTACCCATGTAGACATTTAAAGGTAGTATTCAATTAGTAGCAATATAAAAAAAACTTTCTAGAAAACAGACTAGATAATGGGCAATGGTGAAAACTAATTCAGAGTATGTGTCTTAGTAACTTTAGGTCAAGCACAAATACTTTGAGATAATCAGTTAAAGTGTAATTCATTTATACATTTATAAAATTAAGACAGCATACCGACAAGGCATCATGAAACCGTTCAAACACTTTCCCAGCTCAGTTTCTTCACATGTAAAATGGATCTACCATCCATCTTACAGCGTTAATATGAAGATTAAGTGCTGGATGCCTGGACCCTCAATACATAACAATTCCTCCATAAAACAATAATGGTCAGATCTAGGTCATTCTTGTTTTAATTATATGAGTCTTCATGAAACAAGGAATAAACCTTAAAGAAAGCCTGAAAGAAAATTTCAGATTTGTATTTGAAGGAGAGAAAAAGCATATATATAAACAAATGAACTACGCTTTTTGTCCCATTCCTACTCCCACCACCAAATTAATACCACATAATGAATTACAGGCCCCCCTAACTAAGGACCTAAAGATGAAGGGAATGAAAGGCAAGAGAACATTTAGTATAAGAAATAGCAGAGAAGAAGGATATCCACAGGAAATTAGTGACCACAGATCAAAAGTAGAAAAGAATCTAGTTTTAAAAAACTGCAGAATAGCCCTGACCAGGTAGCTAAGTTGGTTAGAGCATCATCTGGATAAGTCAAGGTTGCGTGTTCAATCCCCAGTCAGGGTGCATACAAGAATCAACCAATGAATGCATAAATAAGTGGGACAACAAATTGATGTTTCTTTCTTTCTCTCTCTCTCTCTCTCTCTCTCTCTCTCTCTCTCTCTCTCTCTCTCTCTCCCCCAAATCACTAAATAAAATTTAAAAAAATTGCAGAATAAAAGATATATATATATATATATTTCCCCCTTCCTGGGTATACTACTCTCCCCACATCTCCACATGTTCACCAATCCAGAAACTCCACAAAAAAGATAATGCTAACAATTAAATATATTAACTGAGTAAGAGGGTAATTTATAAAATACTTCAGCGAGAAAGGTAGGGGCATTCATCCACTGACATTTTTTCTCAGAATGGACCTGGAAAAGAAAAATTCAGTTAAGAAGAGAAATACAAAATTCAAAGAATAACAGAACTGGAAGCCCAAACTTGAAATCATAAAGGGAAGAAAAGATCAGATGACACTAGAAAGAATAGCTGTAATTAGTAAAAACAACAAGCATCACAAGAATATATCCTTAATTTCAAAGTATTCATCCAAAGTTGACATAAGGTTGGAAAAAAAAAAATCACTTTCGGTCCTAGAGTTGAATACAATGTACTTTCTATTAAAGGGAAAAAAATCACCTCTCACTCAAGAATACCCAAGAACTTTTCTACTTCGTCATTTACCTGTGATCATTGTTTCTTTCACACCCTGAGCAACATTAGCACTTAGCGTTTAGTGGTCTCTTTATGTTTTCAAATTTCACCCAAGACTCACCGATCTTCTAAAACTTTAATGGTTTCATGAAGAACTTTCTGTTGCTCTCTCAGCTGCTGATTTTTGGTGAAGAATTCTTCAAGTCTTTGTGCATCTCTAAAAGTCAAGAAATAAGTTGGTGTTTTTTTTAAGGAAAAATATCCTAACAGGATTATTCTGTCATAAAAACTCCAAAGTATGGCCTCACCACTTACATATATCATGAATTTGCTGTACCAAAACAAATGCAGTGGAACCTTGGTTCTCAAACTTAATTCAATCCAGAGGCTGTTTGAAAGCGATTTGTTCGAAAGCCGAATCATTTTTCCCATTAGAAATGACGAAAATTGGATTTGTTCCAGACCCCCAAATGATTCCATTTTAACCTTTCTTATATAGTGTACATGTCTAAAGTTCTGTTTAACCTATAAACAAATACTTCTTTTCTTAAATTTATCAAACCACTCCCTACTAACCTTACAGGAATCACTTTCAGCACCCTTTCCAGGGGAGTCTCAGGAAATCAGCATGCGATATTTTAGACATCTTCGCTTTTCCACACATCACTGCCTTGGAAATGCTATCAAGGGCTAACTGCTTGCTTTTATCCAAATCAACAACAGTTTTTCTACTTCATTTATCTGTGATCATTGTTTCTTTCACACCCTGAGTAACATTAGCGCTTAGTGGTGTCTTTATATTATATTTTCAAATTTCACCAGCAACAAAAGCAAAAAGATGTAAACGGACTCGAATTTTCTCCTTTTCTCCTTTGTGGCCTAAGAAATACTTTTTGTCACACCGATGTGCCAGCATGGAAAGGTTATCTGGTCGAGAACTGAAGCTTGTTCAACAACCCAGACATTTTTTCCGTGAACAACTTGGTCAAGAATGGAATTGGCCCTAGCCAGTTTGGCTCAGTAGATAGAGCGTCAACTGGTGGACTGAAGGGTCCCAGGTTCCATTCTGGTCAAGGGCACATACCTCGGTTGCAGGCTCACCCGCAGCCCTGGCCATGGTCCTGCTCATGTAGAAGGCAACCAATGATGTGGTTCTTTCATATTGTTGTTTCTGTCTTTCCCTCTCTTCCACTCTCTCTCTTAAAAAAAAAAAAAAAAAATCAATGGAAAAATATCCTCGGGTGAGGATTGAGAAAAAAAAGAATGGAATTGTTCGAGATGGAGATATTTGAGAACCGAGGTTTAACTGTAACTTAAAAGGTGAAGTTTGAGTATCTTGTTAGAGTTCAAATTATAACAGAATTAGCTCTGCAGTATTTTTTATACTACAGAAGTATTATGCCTAAGTACCAGGCATTCATTATACAATGATGGAATACAGATGAAGGAATGGATTGTGATGACACCATTAACTCCATATTGTCAAAATACAAAAAAAAATGTACACTTACCTATTTTTATTATTTTGTCTATATTTGTTAATGTAATTAACAGATATCTCTACTCATTTCTCTATCACTGTTATGGGAGGATTTATAATTTTTATTTTATTAATTTTTGAGTTGCTTAAATTTCTACCTGGTATTATTTTTAAGCCAGGGCTTACTGCTGAGTGGAACCTAAGTTTAAATCTTAGCTCTGTCATTTATCAGCTATGTGTCCTGGTGCAAGTAACCTACACTCTCTGTGCCTCGAAAAATGTGGAACTATAGTATTTAACTCATAAGGCATTTGCAAGGGCTAAGTATTAATGCATATATTGCATGCAGAACAGTGCTCGTACATAGGAAGTTCTATTTCAGTTATCATTACGATTTTATTTTTAAAACTGATTTTACAGAGAGAGGAAAGGGGGGAGAGGGAAGACAGAAACATCAGTGTGAGAGAGAAAAACATTGATCAGTTGCCTCCTTCCATTTGAGCCCCAACTGGGGATCCAATCCAAAACCTGGGTATGTGCCCTGACCGGGAATTGAACCAGCCACCTTTTAGTGTATGATGCTTTAATCAACTGAAGCAACACTGGCCAGGGCTATCATTATAATTTTATAGTCAGGAAAAACAAAGACAGCTAAATTTTTCTTCTAGTAGATTACCTGGTTACTTTGTAAGTTTGTGTAATGTTTTACCCTTCCATCATTTTATTTTTAAAAAATCACATTATATAAAGTATGCATATATTTTCATGTGTTTTTTTTTTTAAATCCTCACCCCAGGGTATGTTTATTGATTTTAGAAAGAGAAGGAGGAAGAGAGACAGACACACAGAGAGAAACATCAATATGAGAGAAAAGCATTGATCAGTTGCCTCCCAAACTTTTGGGACCCTCTTGCAATCCGAAACTGCTGGCTCCTAACCACTTACCTGCCTGTCTGCCTATCAGCCTGATGCCCCTTACTGCTCCCCTGTCTACTTGATCATCCCTAACTGCATCTGCCTGCAAGCCTGATCACCTTACTGCTCTCCCCTGCCAGCTTGATCAAACCCTAACTGCTCTCCCCTGCTGGCCAGATTGCCTCCTAACTGCTCTCCCCTGCCAGCCTGATTGCCCCCTAACTGCTCTCCCCTGCCGACCTGATCACCGCCTAACCACCTCTGCTTCAATTCCTGCCACCATGGCTTTATCCAGAAGGAGGTCTGGAAGATGTCCAGTCTAATTAGCATACTACCCTTCTATTAGTATAGATTTTATTATTAAAAACAGTCAAATTAACAAGTTTCAGCTATTATTATTTGTTATTTTCAATTTCAGATGTCTGCATATGTTGTCAGAACTACATTGGTTTTACAGTAGGAGGCTCTTAGGTGTATTAGTTTTTCATTCAATGACAATTATTCAACCAGTGTTTAAGAAGTGTCCCTGTATATTGGATATCTGACATTATGACTTTGATCTGTTTTACTTTGAGTTATTTACCCATCTGTTTTGCTGCCAGTAACATTACAGTCTGCATTTTAGCCATTTTAACACAGTTATCTGGACATCTACGTTTGTAGCAGACGGATTTGTCATTCTTAGGCTGGGGGAAGATGTTTGAGCCTCAGTATTATCCTGTATTTTCAACTTTAAGACCACACAGAAAATTCCAACTAAATTTCTAATGTTTTATTAGAATTACAATATATGCATTCTTGTCCTGGACAGGTGGCTCAGTTGGTTGGAGCATTCATATATACAGTTTTAATATCATCAATATTAATTAAAGTGCATTAAAAGATGAAAAGGTTTTGAAATCCCTACTGCCCACAGAAACAAAACAAAATCTGTGAAAAAGGAAATGGGTGCATTGGCTATTATTCTCTCAGCCACAGAAAAAGGACTAATCTAACTGTAGCTACATTTTTTGTTGCCTATCCAAGAATCATTTCTCATTGTTATTTGCTTACAGAATAGAGATTTTCGTTAATATTCAGCAGCTGCTTACAAAAAAATTGATCTTCTCTCAGGACTCTAGGTATAACTCTTGAAAATTTTGTTTTAATGTTTTATCTTAAAATAACTTCACACTTAAAAATAAGTTAGAAACATAGAACAAAGAGCACCTCCATACCTATCATCCAGCTTCTGAAAATGTTAGTATCTTACATAACCATAATATAATTATCACAATCATGAAATTAACAGTGCTGCAATATTATCTAATCTGTAGGCCTTATTAAAATTCTGCCAATTGTCCCTCTAATATTCTTCAGGTCCTGGACCCAATTCAGGATCCTACATTGTATTTAAGGTCATGTCTCCTCCATCTGGGATAGTCTATCTTTTTCATCTTTCATAGCCTTGACGCTTTTGAAAAGTACTGGTCAGTTATTTTGTTGATTGTACTTCAACTTGGGTTTGTCTCATGTTTTCCATGATAAAATCTGGACTGTGTATTTTTGGTAAGAATACAACAGAAGTAATGTGGTGTTCTTGGTGCAATGCATGATATGAGGTTGACATTTGATTACTAATGATGTTCACTTTGACCATTTCATTAAGATGAACTTTGCCTGGTTCCTCCTCTGTAATATTACAATTTCCCCTTTGCAAATATTAAGTATCATGTGGGAGACAAACTTCGAGTAATTTGCAAATTTACAATTATAGTTTTTCATTATACTTTTATTAGTTTTAACCTCAATGATTCTTGCCTTCAACAATTACTGTTGTCATTTTTGCTAAATGGTGATTTTTAAATATTCTTTCTACAGTTAGTAATTGAAATTCTAAAAAAGAACTGTCCATTTATCCCATGGGTAGAATAATTCATTATCATCATACTTCATTGTTCAGGCTGTTCTTGATTTTGCCATTAGAAGACTTTTTTTAAAGTTCTCCTCTGTTTTTTCAACATGCCATTACTTTTTGAACATTTCCTTCTTTTCTGACACCACAAGATGTTCCAGCTCATATTGTACTTTGCATGCCCTGAAGCCCTGATATCAGTCAAATTCTCCAAAAAAGGCCTTGATTTCTTTTACCGTAGAATCCTCTTTAGAAATCAAGATCTGGGCCTTAGGTGTGCTCATTACTGCTGGGAATCACTGTTTAGGCCCTCATAATGGATCAGGCCTAGAAAATACATGTATGTCCTCACATACATTAACACATATCTGTATTTTCATCTATGTATCAAAACTCATGAATTCATACTAATAACTACAATTCTATCTAGCAGCATAGAGTTCATTCCAGCATTCTCCTTTTTCTTATTTGTAACTCCTTTCTCCTGCCAATTATGTATTTACGTATTTGCTCAATCCTAGAGTACATATAAGGAACGATCAGAATCTTTATTACTCTAAGTGGATCATGTTAATTTCATTCCCCTGGCCAGGCACTGTTTAGGAATGAGCACATAATAACCACCAATGAGTCAGAGTTAAGTCCACTGGGGGCTGCTTCTGGCAAACTTTTATAATTAGTAGAAAGGGATACAAGGAGGGTCTGCAAGTGGTAACTAGAATGATGGTGGCCATCTTGACATTCTACAATGAAGGCCATCAGGACAAGCCAAAACACTAAAGGTGGCAGAGAATAGAAAAGACAGAAATAACCTGGGTCTCTGATGATTTCTGAGCCACTGAATAATCAGTTCTAGAATCTCCCAACTTATGTGAGAGAATACGTTTTCCTCTCTGTAAAAGTCACATCTGGTGGTTTTTTTCTCACAGTAAGAAATTATACTAATAAGATGCATATGCTAAATTTACTACTCAGAAATAATTTCTCTTATTTCCTCTGTAAGTAAAAAACATTTCTCTTTTGTAGAAACTAAACATAACTCTACCACAGAAACAGAGAAATGGACTATTCTATGAGTAAGGATGTTTAAAAAAATATCTTTGCCTTGGCCAATGTGGCTCAGTTGGTTGGACATCGTCCCGTGCACAGAGGTGTTGCCAGTTCAATTCCTGGTTGGGGCATATGTCCACGGTTGTGGGCTTGAGCCCCAGGGGTGGGGGGGAGGGCTGTATAGGAGGCAACCCATTGATCTTTCACTATCACATCGATGTTTCTCCCCCTCTCTAAATCAATTTAAAAATCTTTTTAACAAATTTAAAAAATATTTAAGGTAAGAACATATATATACTTTCAACAATGCAAAACATTTTAAAGTGTCACTAACTAAGGAGAATCATAAAGTTATTCTTCAAAAGAACTATTTAAAAAATTTACGATTTTACAAATTTGAATCTAAGGCATCTTCTAACATGACTTTCTAGGTGTAAAGAAAAACTGCAATTTTCAGATTAAATGGTGAAAACAACTAGGTGTGCTTGAAGGGTGCTTGGCAAACGCTAGCTTTTGGCTACAGCATTGGAAGCTTTAGGAATATGAAGTAACTGAGACCCACTGGTATATACCATAAAGCAAATGCAGTATTAGTCACAATGACATTAATTTTTGTTATTAAGTAATAATATTCTACTAGATGTCTGTTTCAGGTTCCTGAATGTGGAAGCTCTATAGAACCATGAGTAAAAATCTGCTCTTGACTTAGATAATTAGATCTGATTCTGGGCTTCACAACCAAAACAATTCAGAACCACTGGTAATTTTGAACCAATTAAAAGGGATATAGAATACTTAGTTTCCATTTCTTTAAATATATTTTTATTGATTTCTAAGAGGAAGAGAGAGGGGGAGAGAGATAGAAACATCAATGATGAGAGAGAATAATTGATTGGCTGCCTCCTGCAGGCCCCACACTGGGATTGAGCCCACAACCCCGGCATATGCCCTTGATTGGAATTGAACCCAGGACCCTTCAGTCTGCAGGCTGATGCTCTATCCTCTGAGCCAAACCAGCTAGGGCTAGTTCCCTTTTCCTATATAAGCTTAGAAATTCCAGAACTATTCTGTTTCCCTTCCTGTAGTATTTTATTTTTTAAATTTCTTTATTGATTAAGGTATTATTTATGTGTCCTCATCCCCCTATTACCCTCCCAAACCCCCTCACTCATGCCCTCACGCCCCTGTTGTCTGTGTCCATTAGTTAGGCTTATCTGCACGCATACAAGTCCTTTGGTTGATCTCTCTCCCTTTACCCCCCCTCTCCCCTACCTTCCCTCTGAGGTTAAATTCCAGGTGTTAATCGCAGTTGAGAAAAGAATGCTGCTGACAGATCAAAATGAGCTTACAGATAGTTTCCCATCTTAATACTTTATGGAAAATTTATATATCAGAATTATATTAAAATATAAACACTATGGAAGACAGTATGGCATTTCCTCAAAAATTTAAAAATAGAACTGCCATTTGACCCAGTGATCCCACTTCTAGGGATACATCCCAAGAAGCCAGAAACACCAATCAGAAAGGATATCTGCATCCCTATGTTTATAGCAGCACAATTCACCATAGCTAAGATTTAGAAACAGCGTAAGTGCCCATCAGCAGATGAACAGATTAGAAAACTGTGGTACATCTACACAACGGAATACTATGCTGCTGTAAAAAGGAAGGAATTCTTACCATTTGCAACAGCATGGATGGAACTGGAGAGCATTATGCTAAGTGAAATAAGCCAATCAATGAAAGAAAAATGCCACATGACAACACTCATCTATGGATAATAAAGACCATTATAAACTGATAAACAAAAATAGATACAGAAGCAGAGCAGCATCTAACAGACTGTCAAACTACAGAAGGAAAGCTGGGGAGGGTTGCGGGGGAGAGGAAAGAGATCAACCAAAGGACTTTTATGCATTCATATAAGCATAACCAATGGACACAAAACACTGGGGGGTAAGGGAGGCTGGGGGAAGGTCAAGGGGGGGAAAAAAAGAGGGACATATGTACTATTTGTAATATTTTAAGCAATAAAAAATATATATATATGAAAATATTAACTAAGACTATACTAAAAATCAAAGTATTCTTTTTACTTTGGAAGTTTAAAAAACTTGCTGTCAACTAGCTACACTAAGCAAAGCTAATTTCCTTATAAATAATACACTGAGGTCAAACAGGACATCAATATCAATTACTTTATAAATAAGAAATTAGTGTTATATGTTAATACTTACAAAATTCGTTCCTTTTTCAGTTTGGTTACTTTTACTTGTAAACCTGAAAAATAAAATGGGAAAAAACCCATAGTGTTTTATTTATACATTTTGCCATTTCTAAAGCAGTTAATCTAAAAATTTTTATGAGTCTAATGCTACACTAATAAGTCACTTGAGACTGGCCTCTGAATAATGAGCTAGGTCCCATTCGTTTGAAGAGAGTTATTTCCCTTACTTATACCCTGAGGTCACAAAATTATATATGTATCATTATTGCTTTTAGTCTACTATATTATAGTCAGCTAGAAGGAAATTTTCTTCACCTAAAGTGAGTATATGCTTTTTAAAACCAAGGGCAAGCACATAATTAGAAGTTCAATATAAATGAAGATCTATGTTCTGACACA
Organism: Murina feae; assembly: GCA_004026665.1. Taxonomy (NCBI): domain Eukaryota; kingdom Metazoa; phylum Chordata; class Mammalia; order Chiroptera; family Vespertilionidae; genus Murina; species Murina feae. The sequence continues at coordinate 11,426 of PVJC01014916.1, forward strand.
GCCTATGTATTTGCTAAGAGCAATAGTGCTTATATAGGCTCAAGTCTTTTGGATTAAAACAGATTGTGGCAGGAAGTCCTGGACTAGAAGCAAAATTGTTTCTGAAAAGTACTTAACGAAGGGCATTAGTGTTTTAACTCAAGATATGTTATATCTTTTTAATTTTAATTGAGTCTGACACAAAACAAGAGAAAATCACTGCATATGGAAGTTGGATAGTTACTGTGAAGGAAGCAGGTTGTGGGCACTGAAACTGTATGGAAGATATAGGCAAAATAGAGTGACATTTCAAATTTTTAGAAATAATAATTAAAAGGAGAAAAACAGTCATCAAACATAAAAAAATCTCCAAAATCACTAGCAACTAAGTGTAATCCAAACCAAACCAAATTACTTAGCAAAATTATAATATCCAAGGTTGATAGAAGCATTGTAAACCATATTCCCATACTTCAATGGAGATATTATAAATTGACCCAATTCTTTTGGAAAGCAATTTAGCAATATGTAACAGGACTTTTAAAAAAAATCAGTATCTCACATCTTGGATTCTATCCTAATAATATAATACAAATTATAGAGAAACTCATAGTCATAAAGAGTAGCCCCAGCTGGTTTAGCTCAGTGGATAAAGGGTTGGCCCACAAACAGAAGGGCCTCAGGTTCAATTCTGGTCAAGGGCATGAATGTCCGTTGAGGGCTCCATTCTGGGCCTGGTCAAGGCATGTATGGGAGGCAACCAATCAATGTGTCTCTCTTGCATAGATGTTTTTGTCTCTTCCCTCCCTTCCACTCACCCTAAAAATCAATGAAAAAATACCTTTAGGTGAGGATTAACAAAAATAAACAATTTATAGCAATATAAAGTGCTTCAAATAGAAACATGTTTAGGTAAAATATGGTATAACCACTTAATGGAATAATATACAACTATTAAAATCATTAAATAAAAATATTAATTGTATTTAGCAACACTAAACTGTTTGGCTTTTCTGTGCTATTTTCTGCAATGTGATGATCAGAAAAAGAGGAAAAACTTCTGTGTGTACTTTCTCTGGTACCTAAATCAATCTATTTACTATTCTATAATTTTGCCAATTGTGGGTACTTTATTTACTTTTAAAAATAATGCTTAGAAAGTTTAAAAACTCTATCTCTACTCAATAATTTATTTTATCTGGGGCAGAGTTAGTTTCTAATAAATAGTTATTAGTTGACTGATTTCTAAAAAAATAAAATTTACTATTTGTCTTTGGTAGTTTATGGATTCTTACACATTTAGAAAAGTTTTCCATATAATGTGTACAGAAACAATAAATTTGTCATGTCTAAGAACAAGATTTTTCATTACCTGTTTAATTTCATTATTGTTTGAACCACATAATTTAATACAAATTTAATACAAATAATTTTTAAAATAAACCTATATATTTTTCCACTATTTCTCCTTCCATGGTGCTGACCAGGGATGAAGTTAAAAGTCACAAAGATACTGATATGGACATCACCTCTTCATATCAACCCAAGTGAAATGTTAGCCATGCCAGGAAAACCAGATATTATGAAAAAAATAGAGACGCTGGAAAACTTATTTTGCATTATACTTTTGCCCTATATCTCAAATTTCACTGCTAGGAAATATCCAACTGCTATGATACATTTTATCCTCATTTCCTTGGCCTATAATTTGAATAAATAAAATGTTATGAGTAAACATAATCAAATGTTCACAGCAATTTCAGTCATAATAGCCAAACACAAGAAATATCCAAATGTCCTTGAATGCACAAGTTGCTTAAAAAACACACACACACACAAATAAAAATTGTGGTACATCCTTGTACCACTTAGCAATAGAAAGGAATGAAGTGTTTATATATGCAACAACTTGGATGGATCACAAGAAAATTATAGTGAGTAAAAAATAAAAGCCCATCTTATAGGGTACATTGAATATTATTAAACTTATATAATACTAGAAGCCCAGTGCACGAAATTTGTGCATGGGGGGGGGGTGGTCCCCCCTCAGCCCAGCCTGGACCCTCTCTAATCTGGGACCTTTGGAGGGATGTCTGACTGCCAGTTTAGGCTGGATCCTGGGGTTATCCCTCTTATAAACTTGCCCCAGCTTGTTTGCAGCTCAGTAGGACTTACTGCTACTGCTAGAGATAAGGAAAATAGTCATGCTTTAGTAAAAACTTATGAGTCTGTGTGAGAAATAGAGTAACGAACTTTGTGTGTCACCTTTTTTGTGTTTTTTGTGAATAAAAGCTTGCTTCTGCATCTGGTTGCTGCTGCAGTGTCAGT
>PVJC01014916.1:13832-35874 GCA_004026665.1 Murina feae
GGCCTGGTCATCCACAAATGCCCCCCTGCCAGCCTGGTTGCCCCCAACTGCCCCTCCCCCTCACTGCTGGCCTGGTTGCCCCATGCAGCCTGCTGTTCAGTCGTTTGGTCGTTCCTCACTAACCCCCTTGCTGGCCTGGTCGCCCCACACAGCCTGCTGTTTGGTTGTTACTGTGATGGAGTCCCGGACAATTTGCACATTCCTGTGACTATCCTCATGCCACCCTTTTAAGTCCCCAACACCTTCTACTACACTTCCAACTTCTGGCCACCATAATTTGTTCTCCATTTCTATCATTTTGTCATTTTAAGAATCTATACTAGTAATTTATGAAATCAATACAAAAATATTTTGAACATTTAAAAAAAGTTGATTTCAGAGAGAAAGGGAGAGGGACAGAGAGATAGAAACATCAGTGATGAGAGAGAATCATTGATAAGCTACCTCCTAAATGTCCCCCAGCCCCCGTGGGGATCAAATCCACAACACAGACATGTGCCCTGACCAGGAATCTGTGACCTCCTGGTACATAGGTTGATGCTCAACCACTGAGCCATATTTGGCCAGGCTGTATTCTTTCTTACAATTACATGTAAATCTATAAAGAGCTAAAAAAATTAAGAAAAACAATTGTCCTAAGAGAGTTGGAATGCTGTTAAAATATACATAGCAAAGGGAAAACATTAAGAATGTTAAAGAAAACTGGTGTGATCATTTATTATTACTAGAGGCCTGGTGCATGATGGGGGTCCCTCAGCCTGCCCTGTACCCTCTCCAATCTGAGACTCCTCAGGGGATATCTGACTGCCGGTTTAGGCCTGATCCCTGGAGCCTAAACCAGCAGTTGGACATCCCTCTCACAACCCAGGACCACTGGCTTCTAACTGCTTGCCTGCCTGCTGGCCCTTAAATGGTCCCATCAGGCTGGTCGCCCCCTAACTGCCCTCCTGCTGGCCTGGTCATGCCCTAACTGCCCCTCCTCGCCCACTGGCCTGGTTTCCCCTCTACCCCCTGCCAACCTAGTCACTTCCTAACTTCCCCCCTGCCAGCCTGATTACCCTTAACTGCCTCTGCCTTGGCCCCCACCACTGTGGCTTTGCTCAGAAGGAAGTCAGACATCTGGAAGACGTCTGGTTGACCTGGTCTAATTAGCATATTACCCTTTATCAGTATAGATTTTTATATTTTCCATCTAGTTGTCAAGTTCCTAGCTTAAGAAGCTTCTTTCTTTTTCAGGTAATGATGAAAAACTCCTGAGACCTTGAAGTACTTAGTAAAACAGCAAATCATTCTTGAATTAAGAAAAGGACTTGTGACCCTACTGGGCCAAAGACTACAGTTCTCAGTTTTTAATGCACTTCTTCCCTTCCCAAAGTACGCGAAAATGTAGTTTTTGACATATTTCCTTCCTTTTTAAAAAAATTTCGGCTGATTGCTAAAACTCAGATCTGCCTTTAGAAGGGAAAAGTACACCCAAAGATAAAAATGGATTCTTGCCATGAACCATTAAAAAAAAGAAACAATAAGATAGAAAATCCATATAAACTTCAAAAGAAAATTCTTAGGAAATATAGAATGACTACTCTTTTATCTTGTAAGCATTCAACACCTGTGAGGCATTTGTTCTATCATGCAGATCAGCCCTGAAACAGGTTTATGTGTGTATATGTGTGTGTTTAAATTTTAGCATTTGCTATTCATCAAGTCAATTAGGCATCTACAATTAGAACCCCTATAAAGTGTGCTTTAATCCTGCTCCACACCCATTGGAAGGAATGAGGCTGTACAACAATGCAGCTCCTGTATGGACAAGTAGTCTGTTCAACAAAGTATTTGGATTTTAACACTGGCAACCTGAGACACCCATTGAGGAAAGAGTGCTCAAAAGACCAAGCACTGCACTACAATTAACCCTACACCCAACTCCTACGTGAATTTTGGAGGAAAAGAAAATTAAGAGCCCATTTGTATAGTTATAACACACAAAACAAATTTAAGAAAGAATTTAGAAATAAGGGAAGAATTCTAAATAAAATCATTGCTGTTAATTTTACTTATATTAGTTCTCAATCCAGAAAGGACCATATTTAATGTATGTACTATCATGTTAAACAAGTTATGGTTTTGGATTATAAATTATAAGCCTAATAACATCTTTCTTGACCAAAAGTGGCCATATACACACACACACACACACACACACACACACACTAGAGGCCTGGTGCACAAAAATTTGTGCACTCGGGGAGGGGGGTCCCTCAGCCTGGCCTGCGCCCTCTTACAGTCTGGGACCCCTCGGGGGATGTCCACCTGCTGGCATGCCTGGCCAGCCTGGGTGAAGGGCTGATGGCTGTTTGCAGGCTTGACAAGCCCCCCAGTGGGGACCCTCATCCCATGGGGGTGTGGCCAGCTTGGGTGAGGGGCTGAGGGCCATTTTCAGGTTGCCCACATCCCCTACAGGGTTTGGGTCCCTACTGGGGTGCCTGGCTGGAAGCAGGTATCTGGGATTTATTTAACTTCTATAATTGAAACTTTGTTGCGTTGATCCCCCACTCTAAGCCTGGGTTGCCCCTGGCAACCCCAGGTCCTAGTCCGGCAGATATCTGGGGTTTATCTTCTATAATTGAAATTTTGTAGCCCTGAGTAGAGCTCAGGGCCTGCAGGGCCCTGGCTTCCTCCATTGCCCAGGGCAACTCCAGCTCCATGGCCAACTCATCTTAGCTGAGTTAATTTGCATACTTGCTCCTGATTGGCTTGTGGGCATGGCTTGTGGGTGAAATGGAGTGAGGGTCAATTTGCATATTACTCTTTTATTATATAAGATAAATATATATCCCAAGTAATTTAACTTCTACCAAAAATTCTACTACTGATATTTCTGTAATTACCTAATAAATTATTTCCATTCCAAAGTGAAAATTCTTTATGAGATGCAGTCATATTTAAAGTGTGCTTAGTTTGCTCTTAAGATTTAATTATCTCAAAAAGGTTAAATAAATGTTTGGGCATTTTATTGAATTTATGAATCTTGATGCAAATGAAAAAAATAACATGAGAGTTACTGATACTGGTATTCTTTTTTTTACTGATAGTATTCTTAGTAATGAGAAGGACACTGATGTTATGAACTAAAATTATATGAAGCCCTTTCATTGTTAATTTGTGTAGTCTTTTTAAAAAAATATATTTTATTGATTTTTTACAGAGAGGAAGAAAGAAGAGGGATAGAAAGTTAGAAACATCAATGACAGAAAAACATTGATCAGCTGCCTCTTGCACATCCTACTGGGGATGTGCCCGCAACCAAGGTACATGCCCTTGACCGGAATCGAACCTGGGACCCTTGAGTCTGCAGGCTGACGCTCTAGCCACTGAGTCAAACCGGTCAGGGCAATTTGTGTAGTCTTAATATGAAAATTATCCAAAAATCTTTTGAAATTTTTGAGGAAACATCTAAGAAAATAAAAGGAGGAATCCAAAACTGCATCAAGAAATATTTATCCTGTCATATTAGAACCTCCATACCTTCCCATTTCTTCAAAGGAGCTCCAACACCCCCCCACAACCTCTTAATCTGCCTGGTTTTCTATGAAACTAATAACCATATTTACCAGATATAAAAAAATATTAGGTGAAATGCTGATAGTTGAACCTGCCACGGACAAGAGACCATTTATTGAAATGGTAGCATTCTGAAAAACAGATATTCTAAATTCCATTTTGTTACCTATGCTTTTAAATAATAAAGTTGATACTGAAAGGCCTAAAAAGGCCAAAAAACAAAAACAAAAAATGTACCCAAATGAACATTTTATTAAAACTTTTAAAATTTAAAGAATTCTGAAATTTCTATTAAATTTTATTGAAACATTAATTCTGAATTCAAAGCATAAAGACCATGTATTATCAACAAGAATTTGTGTGTAACCCTGACACCTACCACCAGCATTTGTCAAAAAAGGAATATAAGACATTAGAAGGTACAGTCATGAAAAGATACCATTATCCTAAAGATAAAAGATAAAAAAATCTCAGTTACAAATGTCTCTAGAATTTTCCAACAAAAATAGTTTGGTTAGCATATTGTAATTTTTCAATAGAAGCTGAAACACTTTATTATTTCCCAGTTTTAAAAGAAATGCATGTAGCTTATTACATTCTTGTGAGCAGTATACGCATTGTCTTGTATATGTTTTTGCTGCCAGTTTATTATATTTTGGTCAAATGAGAAATACACATAGAAGGTATTCAGATGGATCTAAGTTTCTATGGGTAGACTCTCTTGGATGCCTAGGTGAAAATTATATATCTCAATTACTACCATTTATAACATTTTCTTTCTTTTTTTAAACTGACATTAAGGTTTGAAAGTAATGAGTCAATTTTGATTCCTATATATACTTCAAAACCTGCAAAGTCTGGACAAGTCCATGTTTGATGTCTTTCAAATAGCCTCTTATACTGGTTTCTCCAAGTGGATCACCTACCTTAAAAAAAATGAAGTACCCTTCAGGCACGTCTTTGATGTTATCATACAGTTGGAGGATCTCATTTTATATGGAACAATGTGACAAACGATTCTTAAAAAATCCTGCTCTCAGCAAATTTGCCTACCCCTAACCAAAACGCTTTTAAATAACATAATACTTAAAAAAAAAATAGTGCTCATTCAATATCTTTAAAAATCCATGACTTAAAATGAAAAAAAATATTCTGATCAATATATTATAATGTACCAGAGATTATCTTCTGTCATTAGCTAAAACATATATCCAACACCTACCATTCATAAAGTACATGGATATTAATCAAATATCATCAACTGCTGTATTCTTCCTTTAAAGTTTTTCAGTGATTATACACTCACCTGGGAGTGTGAGGACCATAATAGTTACAAGGAGTACAATTTTTAAAATTTATATACTATGTAACCTTTGTGCATTTTACATGTCCTATAATCTGATGAATATGGCATATTTTTCTTATCAAACAGCATATTATTTACTTTCTTGATGTTTCCTCATAAAATAGAAGTTTCCTGAAGCCCCTGAAACACCAAGAAACGTAATGAAATCTGATAAATATGTTATCCTTGTTAAGAGCTTAAAAGTAAAACGGGCTCAATTTTAAGTGGCATGTATAAAAATTCTAAACTGATGATGTGCAACATGAAAAATAAACATGGTTTAGGAAAATAATAAAATAATAGCAAAAATAAGCAAGTATAAAACATTATGTACACTAATCACAATACAATAAGCTACATGCATATCTTTTAAAACTAGGAAACAATAAGCAAATGTAATTCTATAAACAGGGACTTATTTTTCCTTTCCCAACTTTCTACATTATTTTCTAAAAATAGAAAATTTAAAGTAAATAGTAGTAGGGTATTTCTGAATTTTAGATAGATATTTAATTTTGATATTTTCATATATTTGGGAACTTTAAAAACTGATATTTAAGAAAATGTTCCACTGGCCCAGTTATAAACTATGCAATTCATTCAGATACCATTTACTGATTTTTTACTATGTGCCAAGCACTTTTACCTACGGGGATGTAAAGGTGAGTAAGACAGGGACTCTGCATAGTAAAAATTTAATGATCGTTTTATAACCAGTTATAAAACAACAGAATATAATTATATGAAGGATAAAGAATTTAACCTTATGCTTGAAGATGGCAGAATACTAATTCTCCTCTAACAAATGTTTAATAAAAACTCAAGTACACCTGGTTTTATTTAAATGATTTCAAAATATTGCATTTACTTCACTTCCAGGTCACAAAGAATAAGCTTTATATATAATCTTAGCTCCTGTAATAGCTGCTTAAACTTGAAGCTGTTCTTATTGGTAAGCCTACATGCTGAGGTCACAGTGTTATAAACCAAAAGGAAGATACTGCTGCTCTTTGACAGAAGTTGGGAGACATTGTTTATTTCTTCCCAGTTTTATAAAATAGACATGAAGTATATCGTTGTTATCAGTGTTACCAAGACAGTCTTATAACTGGTTTATTTTTGCTATCATTTCATTATGTAATTATAGTGTATTTTTTCCTAAAGAAAATGAATACAATGCCTGCAAAACCTACAGTGTCTTCTTCATTATTGTATTCTCAGAAATTGCTACTGAATGACTAAATTGTACTCAAACTCAGAATCTTTCTTCAATGTTTCACACCAGATTTTCTGAGAGAAGATAGTGTAATCAATTAAAGAGCAGAATTAATATAAAATATTTATATTTGTCCATGGACATATGACTGAAAGAATATCAATTTAAAATTAGATCTTTATTACTAACAACAAATTTGAAACGACACTGAAAAAAAATCAATAGATTAATCAAATACAACATGGAGATGTCTTTTAAGTACCGATTTGAACAAACCAACTGAAAAAAGACATTTTAGACAAGTGGGACATTTGAACACTATCATCTACTATGTATTAGATGATACTGGAAAATCGGTTTTGTTAGTGTGATAATGGCATTCTGTTTTTGTTAGAAAAGATTTCTGAATTATACTTAGTATTTATAGATGAAGTTATGTCAGAGACTTCAAAATAACTGAGTGGAAGATGGATAGAGAAATACATGGAAAATACATAAAGCAAGACTGGCCAAGTACTGACAATGGTTGAAGCTGAGTGATGGGTATAAGTTCATTATATTTTTTTCTTCAGTTTTGTATATGTGCAGTATTTCCTAAAATAAAAAATCTTAAACTTTAAATTAGAAAAGAACAGAGATGAACACAAACACACAAATAACAAAAGTAGTTACTTGTATGCGTGGATGGGGGAGAAGGATAACTTTTCACTGCTTATTTTGTGTTTTGACATTTTTAGAAAGAAAGCTGCCCTAACCAGTTTGGCTTAGTGGACAGAGTGTCAGCCTATGGACTGAAGGGTCCCGGGTTCTATTCCGGTCAAGGGCATGTGCCTTGGTTGTAGGCACATGCCCAGTAGGGAGTGTGCAGGAGGCAGCTGATTGGTGTTTCTCTCTCATCGATGTTTCCAACTCTCTAACCCTCTCCCTTCCTCTAAGAAAATTGATAAAATACATTAAAAAAAAAACTTAAGTTTAAAAAAACAGATAAAATAATAGTAACTCCACTGATATCTGGATTTCTAAATGAAATCTACTATACTCTGATTGCGTTAGCAATCTTATATGTTGAAAGAGGTTTTTAATGGAAACATGGATCAGAATAATTGATCAATGAATAAGCAAAATAGAGCAGTAAAAGGTGTGGAGTAAAGGTGGTTAAATTCCAATCTTTCATAAAAAAATTTTTTTTAAAGAGTTTCTTATGTTTACCTCAGCTAGGACTTCAAAAACTACAATTAAGAAATGAAGCCATGACTGGTTTGGCTCAGTGGATGGAGCATCGGCCTGAGGACTCAAGGGTCCCATGTTCGATTCCGATCAAGGGCATGTACTATGGTTGTGGGCACATCCCCAGTGGGGAGTGTGCAAGAGGCAGCTGATCGATGTTTCTCTCTCATCGTTGTTTCTAACTCTCTATCCCTCTTCCTTCCTCTCCATAAAAAAATCAATAAAATATATTTACAAAATAAAAATAAAAGCTACAGTGTTGCTAAAACAAATTAAAAATATAAATAAATGGAAAGACACTGCCTGTTCATAGATTGGAAGACTTACTATTAAAATGTCAATATTACTTAAAGAGATCTACAGATTCAATATTATTTCTATCAAAAGTCCAATGATGTTTTTTGCAGAAATAGAAAAACATGTCCTAAAAATCATAAGGAATCTTAAGAGACTCCGAATAGCCAAAACAATCTTGAACGAAGAACAAAGTTGAAGGTCATATACCTTCTGACTTCAAAATGTAATAAAAAGCAAAAGTAATCAAAACTGTGGTACTGGCATAAAGACAGACATATAAGTCAATGGAATAGAATAGAGTCCAGCAATAAACTCTTGCATATATGATCAAATGGTTTTTGACAAGGGGTCCAAAACCATCCAATGGGGAAAGGACAATCTTTTTAACAAATGGTGCTGGAAAAACTAAGTATCTACATGCAAAAGAATGAAGTTGGGGCCTTACCTTACACCATAAACAAATTTTAACTCAAAATGGATCAAAGAGCTAAATATGCCAGCTAAAACTATAAAACTATTAGATGAAAACATAGGGCAATAGCTTAATAACATTGGATATGGCAATTATTTCTTGGATATAATATCAAAAGTATAGGTAACAACAACAACAGAGATAAATTGGACTATATCAAAATTAAAATATTCTGTGCCTCAAAGGACACAATTAATAGTGAAAAAGCAATCCAGAGAATGAGAGAAAATATTTTCAAATCATATATCTAATGAGATTAATATCCAAAATATACAAGTAACTGGAAGCCTGATGGATGAAATTCATGCATGGGTAGGGTCCCTAGGCTTGGCCAACGATCAGGGCCGATCTTTGGGGCGACTGGCAGGGTGACTGGGGGCCCCCACTGGCACCCACCTTGGCTAGCCTGGTGCCGCCCATTCCCTCCCTCCCTGCCCCCCGCTAGTTGCCTTCCTCTGTGGGGCGACTGGTAGGGCAAGCAGGGTGGGGGCCCCGCTGGCACCCACCTTGGCTGGCCTGGGATCTGCAGGCTGGAGGCAGCTCTTGTATTGAGCGTCTGCCCCCTAGTGATCAGTGCATGTCATAGAGACCGGTTGTTCTGTTTGGTCAATTTGCATATTAGCTTTTTATTATATAGGATTATATAGGATTCCTATAACTCTATAACAAAACAAATGTGACCTGATTAAAAAGTTTTGAATAGACTTTTATGCACAGATATACATATGGCCAATAAGTACATGAAAATATGTTCAACATCACTAATCAGTAAGGCACTGCAAATGAAAACCACAATGAGATACCACCTCACATCAATTAGGAAGACTACTTACTGCCAGAGAGAGAGGAAGAAAGAAGAAAAAGAAAGAAAAAGAAAAACAGAAAATAACAAATTTTGGGCAGAATATAGAGAAATAGAAATCCCTATCCATTGTTGGTGAGAATGTAAAATAATGTAGCCACAAGGGGAAACAGTATGGAAGTTCATCAAAAGTCAAAAATAGAATTGCTATATGATCCAGCTATATGATTCAACCTCTATGTATTCCAAAAATAAATGAAAACAAAATCTTGAAGAGGTATTTGTACATACACATTCACAACATTATTCACAACAGCTAAAAGATAAGAGCATCCCAAATGTCCACCAGTAAATGAATGGATAAGCAAAATATGGCATGTATATACTATGGAAAATTGTTGTATCTTAATTCTGAAATATGCTACAACATGGATAAACCTTGAGGACATTATACTAAGTAAAGAGAGCCAATCACAAAAAAGACAAATACTGTATGATTCCACTTATATGAGGTATATGGAGTAGTCAAAATAAGAGAAAGTAGAATAGTGGTTGCTGGAGGCTGGAGGGGAGGGTTGGACAGGGAGTTACTGTTTAGTGGCTAAAGAGTTTTAGTTTCACAAGATGAAAAGAATTATAGAGGTGGATAGTTGGTGATGACTACACAATATTATGAATGTATTTAATATCACTAAACTGTATACTTAAAAATGGTTAAAATGTTATGTATATACTAGGGGCCTGGTGTACAAAAATTTGTGCACTTGGGAGGTCCATCAGCCCAGCCTGTGCCCTCTTGCAGTCTGGGACCCCTCTGGGGATGTCTACCTGATGTTGTGCCTGGTCAGCCTGGGTGAGGAGCTGATGGCTGTTTGCAGGCTGGCCAAGCCCCCCAGTGTGAATCCTCACCCCATTGGGGTGTGGCCAGCCTGGGTGCGGGTCTGAGGGACGTTTTCAGGCTTTCAGGCTGCCCACAGTCCCTTCAGGTTTTGGGCCCCTACTGGGGTACCTGGCCAGCCTGGGTGAGGGGCTGATGGCTGTTTGCAGGCTGCCCACAGTCTCTTCAGGTTTTGGGCCCCTACTGGGATACCTGGCCTGCCTGGGTGAGGAGCTGATGGCTGTTTGCAGGCTGGCCAAGCCCCTCAGTGGTGTCCCTTACCCCACTGGGGTGTGGGCAGCCTGGGTGACGGGCTGAGGGGTGCTTTCAGGCTGCCCACAGTCCCTTCAGGTTTTGGGCCCCTACTGGGGTATCTGGCCTCCCTGGGCGAGGGGCTGATGGCTATTTGCAGGCTGGCTAAGCCCCCCAGTGGCATCCCTCACCCCACCGGGGTGTGACCTGCACAGGTGATGGGCTGAGGGGCACTTTCAGACTTTCAGGCTGCCCACAGCTCCCACTGACCCAATGTCCCAGCAAGGCTGGCTGGAAGCAGGTTCCTGGGGTTTATTTATCTTCTATAATTGATACACTGTTCCTTTAAGCTGGGGCCTAGTAGGCAAGTAATGAAACCTCCTCTCTGCTTCAGCTCTGGCTTCTATAATGAAACAATGTTTCCCTTAGAAGTCAGGCCCGGCCTGCTGTTTGCTTCAGCTCCCGTGTAGAGACATTGTTGCAAATATGTTGTTCCCTGGAGCGGAGAGAAGCCCAGGCGGCCCGTAAACAGTTTCACTCCTGCTGCAATGGACACTGCCTGTTTACTCAGCTCCCTGAGTGTTGGCCTCCATGTTGGCTGGCTAATTTGCATACAGTTGCTCTGATTGGCTGGTGGGCATGGCTAGGCGTCCTGAAGGGATGGTCAATTTGCATATTATGCTTTTATTATATAGGATATTTCATGACAATTTTTCTTAAAGTATCCTCACTTCTCCCTGCCACCTGCCCCCCCCAAAATAGAAAATAAGAATTTTCTAAGATTCCTAAACATTTAAATTTAAATTTTTTCATATTATTATTTTGGTCATTTTTTCTGTTTCCACCAAGAAATCAGGAGTTAAAAAAAAAAAAAAAGTACCATGGAGATAATAAGTAATCATTATGTGAAACATCTGTTACAACTTTTTTGTAGTAACCATTGTCTCTAACTGGGAATTGATAGTACAAATCCTTGCTGCTTCAGAATGATAGCAATAGGTAACAGAAACATTGCCTACTATGTGCCAGACATTCTTCCAATGCTTTAAATGTATTAAGCTATTCTATATAATAAAAGGGTAACCCTAACACAGGAGCTGCCCCATGGTGGTCAGCGCGCTCCCATAGGGGAAGCTCTGCTCAGCCACAAGCTGGGCTAATGGCTGCGAGCACAGCAGTGGTGGCGGGAGCTCTCCTGCCTCCTTGGCAGTGCTGAGCCGTCAGTTGGACATCTCCTGAGGGCTCTTGGACTGTGAGAGAGTGCAGGCTGGGCTAAGGGACCCCCCTCCCCAACCCAAGTACATGAATTTTTGTGCACTGGGGCTCTAGTTTAATATAATGAGGTAGCTATTATTAGTATTTTTATTTTATAAACTAGAGGCCCAGTACATGAAATTCTTGCATGGGTATAGTCCCTAAGTCTGGCTGGCCATCAGGATGGATCTGTGGGGCGACTGGTGGGGTGATTGGGGGCTCCCCGCTGGCACCCACCTTGGCCAGTCTGGGGCCTGTGTGCTGGGGGCAGCTCCTGTGAGCGTCTGCCCCCTGGTGATCAGTGCGCATCCTAGCAACAGGCTGTTCTGTCATTCAGTCAATTTGCATATTAGCCTTTTATTATATAGGATAAGGAACCTGAGGCACTATAAAGTTAAATACTTGCACAAGGGCACCACCACTATTCAAGTGGTGGATATGGCTTTCAAATAGTGGTAGTCTAGATGGAGAATTCATGGATTTAACCACTTTATCACATAGCCTCATTCTCAGCTCAGCACTACTCCCATCCACTTGCAATCAATGAAAGATGAAAGTTTTAGATTTAATCCTGAAGACGAAGTATGATGACAAGGCACGATGACAACTTACCTTCAGCAGAGTACATACTAGTTAATTAGATTTAATTCAATTACAAAGCCTGGTTTATTAGTAAACCACCCACCCTGCCCCCAGCATATACACCTGGTTCTTCTTTTACATTCCCAGATAAAATGATACACTACGAAATCCCTTAAAACCAGGACTGTATATGACTCATTTTTCTTCATAAGGATTGGCAGGCACATAATAAGTGCCCCCCAAAACATTTCTTGAACAATTATCTCCAAGTACACTGAGACTTATAAGAATATTTCTGGGTTCATTTTTCAGAACCCATTAATTAATGAGTCCATTATCATGAGATTTTACCAAACTAAATATACCTTGGGAAAGTTCAACACAGACCCACATATTATACTTCAGATTTAGGTGGATTATGTTTTAATGGAACTCCAGTATAATGTTAAAACTATAAAGTAGTATAGAATTAAACCTATGATTGCAAGAAATAAATACAATATGAAGCATTTCCCACCCATGACAAAAATATATTAAAGTTACAGAATTAAATAGGTATATTAAAGTTTAATATCAAACTTTGAGTTTAGCTTCAATAGAACATTTTTTAATATGGAATACACTTTAACACAATCAGCAATATTCTTATACTCATTCTAACCACAACTGTTGAATCATCTGCTCACTAACTGTATTTCATATAAATCTTTAAGCTCTTATTTCATTACACTGTAATGATCTGTTCATATGACTTTATCAGACTGTAGGTTCTTTGAACGCAAACTGTCATTTGCCTTAGTATCTAAGTATTGGTATCAAACAGATTCCCAAAGATTTCTCAAATGAATTAATTAAGTTTAGAGGTTATGTAACTTGGCTGAGATCAGAGAGCATGTAGATTAATTAAATCAGAATTCAAATCTAGGTATTCAGTTTTAAAAATCTATGCTCTTTCCATCATACCATACATATTACTACAAGTAACTATAAACTGTGCAAAAGCTACATACTGTGGTAGTTGTCTGTAGCTAAAAAGCTACAACTTAGCCATAAAAATGAATCACAAAAAATTATAATAGTAAAGATACTTTAAAAATGAGATCTTTGAACTGTCAGACAAAATTAGTTATTATTATTAGTCTCAGTACAATGCTGTTATGGTAAGTATGAAGGAAATATGTTACCTTGTACTTCTTTATCGTGACACTCCTTTAGTTTTGTCCAAAGATCCTTAAAGTCATTAGATATCTCTGCAGAATTAGGGCTTCCACAACTGCTTCCTGAAACATTCATCTTGCTTGAATATGCTCCACACTTCTATTTGCCTAATGTTTTTTTGACTTTTTCTGTTACATTATATTGATATGAAGTTGTCTTTGGACAGCTGAAATACCTGAAACGACAGATTACAACATAAATAAATCCTGCATTTATCTTTATGTAATTAGAGCCCAGCTAGTTTTCCTAATTGACTTACAATCAATAATGTTGAGAATTTGGGGAAGAAGGGAAAAAAGCCCTGATTTTAGTGATCTGGATTTTAGTTAAGCTAAATTTTCAGGCAAATTTTCTCTTATTCCTCCTAGAAAAAAGTAATTACCTCGATTATGTTAAACTGAAAGGATACTAACGTATCAATATTGATACACCTTTCTAAAAGAATTTGCTTTTTAAACTTTTTAAAAATATATATGTTTTCTTGATTTTTTACAGAGAGGAAGGGAGAGGGACAGAGAGTTAGAAACATCGATGAGAGAGAAACATCGATCAGCTGCCTCCTGCATACCTCCTACTGGGATGTGCCTGTAACCAAGGTACATGCCCTTGACTGGAATCAAACCTGGGATCCTTCAGTCCACAGGCTGATGCTCTATCCACTGAGCCAAACCGGTTAGGGCTAAACTTTTAAATTGATATAGAATGCAACAATATATTGAACTAAAACTGAAAAAACATTCTAAAGTATTCTTGACTTACCCATTCCACATCTACATACATACAAAGCCACATACATTATAAAGAAGAAAGATGATTGACGTATTAACACAAGTATCTGAATAGTTTTCTCATGAAGGCAGTGAGCAAGATACAGATACAGCAAAGATCTATGAACACAGAAACATTTAATAACAAGGCAACTAGGATAATGGTTATTTTGTACCTCTCTCAGAGCAACGGTGAAAAAGTTTATTATGTGTATAGCCCTTGAAGGAAGCAACAGGCTATTAAGAAGTTAAAGTGAATTAATAAATATTTTAATGTGTCCTTAAATTGAAACCATTAACTAGCTGCCATTAAAAAAGTAAAATGATTAACAAGTCTATTAAACCTCACATCTGGTTCCTTAGTCAATGCCTTACTAACAAGTACCCAAACTTGTCTTTTGCTAACCATTTCTTGAGGTCTCTGTTGAAGAAGCTAAAATAAGAGGTGGTATTTCTAAAGGAGCAAGATGATGTGTGAATCCACTTGGTAAACTGTAACGTACCGCAGTCCTGGCCAGGTAGCTCAGCTGGTTAGAGTTCCATCCGTCCCCAATATGCTGACATTATGGGTTGGATCTCCAGTCAGGGCACATGTAAATAGCAACTAATGAATGCATCAATAAGTGGAACAATAAATCTATCTCTGCCTCTCTCTAAAAAATTAATAATAAAACACATTTTTAAAACTGTAAAGTATTACAAAAATAAGACTACTTTGATTAAGTTTTCAAAAATTGTGACTATACTTTTTTAAAATAATCAGTGAAAACGGAATACAGGCTGAATTTTAGGTAATATTAGGAAGTTATTTTTAATTTTCTTGGGTATGATAATGATGTGGTCATGTTAAAAAAAAAAAAAAAGTCTTGCCCTAACTGGTTTGGCTCAGTGGATAAAGCGTCCGCCTGTGGACTGAAAGGTCCCAGGTTCGATTCCGGTCAAGGGCATGTACCATGGTTGTGGGCACATCTCCAGTAGGGGTGTGCAGGAGACAGCTGATCGATGTTTCTCTCTCACCCATGTCTTTAACTCTCTATCCTTCTCCCTTCCTCTCTGTAAAAAAATTAGTAAAATATATTTTTAAAAAGTCCTTTATCTGATGAAAAGACATATACTGAGGTGTTTACAGGTAAATTGACATATTCCCTGAGATATGCTTTTAATGAACAAAAGGATGATGGGTGGGGAGATGAAACAAGAAGGGCTGCACTTGGGTAATAACTGAAGCTGGACAATGAATGGGCAGGTATATGAGGTGTTCTTAATTTGAGTGTCTCTCTTGAGTACGCTTATTATTTCTAAAACTAGAGGCCCGGTGCACGAAATTCATCCACTGGGGGAGGTGGGTATCCCTCAGCCCAGCCTGCACCCTCTCCAATCTGGGACCCCTTGGGGGAAGTCCAAGTGTTGGTTTAGGCCCAATCCCTCTTGCACAATCTGTGACTGCTGGCTCCCAACCGCTTGTCCCTAACTGCTTCTGCCTGCCTGATCACCCCCTGACTACTCCCCTGCCAGCCTGATCAATGCCTAACTGCTCCCCTGCTGGCCTGATTGCCCCAACTTCCCTCCCCTGCCAGCTGATCTCCCCCAACTGCCCTCCCCTGCCAGCTGATCTCCCCCAACTCCCCTCCCCTGCCAGCTGATCTCCCCCAACTGCCCTCCCCTGCCAGCTGATCTCCCCCAACTGCCCTCCCCTGCCAGCTGATCTCCCCCAACTGCCCTCCCCTGCCAGCTGAGTCACCCTCAACTGCCCTCCCTTGCTGGCCATCTTTTGACCACTTGGGGGCGCCATCTTGTGCAAGGGCATGAGGGTCAATTTGTATGTTACCTCTTTATTATATAGGTTGGTTTTTTTTAAAAAAAGTGAGACCGGGTGCATTGCATTAGTACAGTTTTATTTCCAAAGAGACTTGTATTCTATTTCTTAATAATAAAAGCTGCCATTTATTAAGTGTTCACTATATACCAAGAATCATGATGTTCTATGGTCATTTTTATCCTAATTTTCAGAACTCCATAAAACAGCTACTATTATTAATTTCATTTTAGAGTTGGAGACACTTAGAGGCTTAAGAGATTGACTCCAAGGTGCTATTGATGGGACAGGCTTGACCACAGCTGGAACTCAAGTCGTGGTGCCAATAACTACAAAATACTGCTAAGTCACCCAAACCAGGTAAATCCATTGTTTCTATTAAATGAACAGTGTAAAACAAAAGTTTTGGTTACTTAAACGGATTTAAAAATGAGCAGCATTAACTTAAAACCAATAGTGTAAACAAGTGTCCTTTAAGAAACACATCTTCAGAGGTGGTAAAAAAAAAGTTATTCCACCTTCTCCCTCGGAAAAAAAAATCAATTCATCAATACTAAACTTGCCAATTCTGGCTCACAAAACCATCTCCAACCTCTTGGGCACGCCCGGCACTTTTTGTGGGCATCTTTTTGGCAGTGAACCGTTATTCAGGGCACGATGGTGCGCCCTAAGGCCTCAGAAATGTGCCCCCGGGGCTCCAGGGCCGTGGTGACAGAACACACTTCTGTGCATCCCGCAGATGAAGGTAAACCACGCGCTGAAGGCACTGGATGGAACGCTTCCTGTCACACCGCCGCACCCTCACGCACGTCAGCAAAGAGCCCTAACCGGGTTAGGCTAACCTGGGCGGGACCTGAGCGGCGCTCTTACTAGCCAAGCAGCGGTCCGCAGGCTCCCTTCCCAGGACCCTCAGCCGTCAGCCTCTCCTCCTGCGCACTCTCCTCCGGCTCACAGGGCGCCGGGCACCCGACGCGCCAGGGGCCCCGTCCGCGCCGGGCAGCCGTCTGCGCAGGCGCGGGGCGGGCTCGGCGCCGGGACGCAAGTCCAAAGCTGACGCGGGAGATCCTGAAGCAGCCGGGAGCGCGAGCCGCCCGCCCGCCCCTCAGGCCGGCCTGAGCCCGGCCCTGGCACTTACTCCTCCTCAACCCCAGAGCCACACGCCGTCCCCACGCCGAGGGCCCAACGCCCACGGTCAGCGCGCAGCTCCCGGACGGAAGTGGCCTCTCCCACCCAGCGCTCCAGGTCGGGGGAAAGAGGTTCCTTACTCACGGATTCTCGAAAGCCGGCAGGGATGCCGGCGGGCTTCCGGGCCGTGAAGAGACGGCCGCTGGCTTTTCTCCTTCCCTCACTGACTTCCCCAGCGCGCGGCGGGCACACTGGCCCCGCAGGGCAGCCCGCGCTTTCCGGGGGTGGGGCAGGGCCCGCGGGCCGCCGGCCGGGTCGGAGGCGGCCGAACCTGCCCCTCCTGGAGCCCGAGCGACGTCACGCGGGTGTTCCTGGGAGTTCACGCCCCTTCCTCCCGCCTGACTGGGAGGTGGCGCCCTCGGGACGGCCGCGGCGCCGTGGGGTCCGCACGGGGGCCCGCGGCGGGGGCTGCTGACGCTCCGGGGACGCCGGGAGGAAAGCTCACGGGGTTCGTGTGGGAAGAGCAACTCCTTGGCGCGACGCGAAACTTACTGATGTGTCTGACCCGAGCGCGTCTCAGGGGAAGCACGCGGGCGGCCTGTGCCAAAGGGAAGTGAAAGCGGAGGAGGAGGGAATGGACGGGCTGAGCTCGCGCAGTTCTCTGCCTCGTCTAGTACCTGCTGCTCGGGGAGGGACCGGACCCACGGCAAGACGGTGTCTGCGTTCCCGAGGTTAAATGGAAAGTTTCCGGAGAACCTGAAATAAGGAACCGAAGTGACCAGCATTATTTGTTGGAACGATATATTAGTTTTTGTTTTGTTTTGTTTTGTTTGAGCGAGAGAGGAAGAGAGCAAGAAAACATCTATTTTGTTGTTCCAACGCTCGGTGCGCTCATTGGTTGATGAACCGCAACCTCGGTGTATCCGGATGACGCTCTCAACCAGCTGACTTGCCCAATTTAATGTTTTTTAAATCAGCATTTCCTGGGGCTAATAACATTCCAATTGTTACTATGTTTTCCTATTTACCCCTATTTCTGAAAGAAGCGTTTTAGCATTAGAAATTCTACAAATGAAGTTGAAGAAAATAGACAAAATAGGGTAGAATCACATTATCTGTTAAACCAGTTCAGTTCTTTTTCTGTAATTCTAAGACCTGGGAGGAAGACAGAGGACAATATTATAAACTTTAAAAAGTTAAGTAGTATTTAGAAAATCATAAGTACAAAATGTACAAGTAATTTCCCCAATCACTATGGATCTTCAGGAATGAGTATCACAGCTTACTTCTTGTGATTGAAAATAGTAGGATGCTCCTGAAGCGTGTTAGCAATCCTATAGGACACTGGTATCTTTAAAGAAGAGGACTGTTAACTTTCATTGCCCTGTTATAGCAAACATCATCCACTTCCAAATTTTAAGATTTAATTCATAGCACCTTCAGAGAAAATGGGTGAAAATTCGACCATGCCATTTTTAATACAATGTAGGCGGCATAATTGCTTGTGTAAATGTTATAATGAAAATGGAGAGTTTCGTTACAAGTGGAAAGAACCTGTAATCAGTTTGTCTTTTAATGGCGCATTGAAAGGACAGTGTACTTGTGGTCCAAAGAAAAACGATCATAACTGAGTGAGCTAACCTGCTGCTCTGGCTTCTGCCAGCAGCTTCATTGTCCAATCCGTTTATGTAAGTCAGAATTCAAAGAATCATTCTTGGCTTCTTCCTTAACCCTCATACCCAGTCTATCACTAAGTCCTGCCAATTTTACTCACCGACTATCTCCCAAATCCATCCCTTCTCTTCATTACTACCCCCATATTTCAGGATACCATTATCTCTTGCCTAGTCTGCTGTTCATACCCACCCAACCAACAACCCCAACTAACCCTGTTCTCTTCACTGGTCTTCAGGAGAAGTTTTAAGCATCTATTCTCAATCATGTGTATTTTTAAATTGTATACATGTATTGCTGAAAAGTGGTGTATAGTCTAATGAACCAGACTTTGAATCCTGCTCTAATACTTCCTATGTGACCTTAACTTGTCTCATTTTTCTTATCTGTAAAATGAGGATAATAATAGTACCAACCTCACAGAGTTATGAAGAGTAAATGAGTTAACTATGTAAACTGCTTAGTGGAGTGTTCAGATAGGTAGGATGTATTCAGTAAAAACTAGCCCTTATTAATACATCTGAGCTAATAACATGATTACTATTATTACACATGTTTTAAAGATATTTTTTAAAGGATGAGAAAAAGTTAAAATCTAGTATCTTCTCCACTTAAGTTTTGTCTACTTTGAGAACACCCCTCTACACTATAGCTACTATAATCTTGAAAAATAAGTTTGATAATGGCCCTATGCTGCTTACTGTTAATTGGAAGAAAGCCCTTTTTAACTGCCTCTACTGCTTCCCCAGGTTCATTTCCAAACATTTTCTTTTCTTTTTTAAAATATATTTTATTGATTTTTTACAGAGGAAGAGAGAGGGATAGAGAGCTAGAAACATCGATGAGAGAGAAACATCGATCAGCTGCCTCCTGCACACTCCCCACTGGGGATGTATCCACAACCAAGGTACATGCCCTTGACCGGAATCGAACCCGGGACCCTTCAGTCTGCAGGCCGACGCTCTATCCACTGAGCCAAACTAGTCAGGGCTCCAAACATTTTCTGCCCTCTGGCCTCACTGGCCTGTTAATCCTAGGGCTTTGCATGCTGTTGCCTCTGTCTGGAATTCTGAAACAAACCTTCCCCCACCTCATGTCTAGTGATTACTAATATTTTTATCTTGGTTGTTTTTTTTAAAGTATATTTTATTGATTTTTTACAGAGAGGAAGGGAGAGGGACAGAGAGTCAGAAACATCGATGAGAGAGAAACATCGATCAGCTGTCTGCTGCACACTCCCCGCTGGGAATGTGCCCGCAACCAAGGTACATGCCCTTGACCGGAATCGAACCTGGGACCCTTCAGTCCACAGGCTGATGCTCTATTCATTGAGCCAAGTCGGCTAGGACCTTTTTATCTTATTTTAATCATCTCTTCTATTAGATACTCTTAGAGCACTATGTACCTTCCCATCTGACATTTATTGTACTTTAAATTATTTAATTAACCGTTTTTTAAATGTTACTGATTTTTAGGGCGAGAGGAAGGGAGAGGGACAGAGAGAAACATTGATGAGAGAGAAAAATCATTGATAGGCTGCCTCTTGCACTTGCCCTACTGGGAATTGAGCTTGCAACCAGGGCATGTGCCATGATTTGGAATTGAACCTGTGCCCTTTGGTTCATGGGTCAATGCTCAACCACTGAGCAATACCTGCCCAGGTAGACTGTAAATTTCTTGAGGTCAAACCTTTTTATTTTTGTTAATCCTCACCTGAGGATATTTTCTCCATTGATTTT
Source organism: Murina feae (assembly GCA_004026665.1). Classification (NCBI taxonomy): domain Eukaryota; kingdom Metazoa; phylum Chordata; class Mammalia; order Chiroptera; family Vespertilionidae; genus Murina; species Murina feae. The sequence continues at coordinate 34,057 of PVJC01014916.1, forward strand.
CAGAGAGAGTGGAAGGACAAGGGAAGGATAGAGAAATATGATGTGAAAGAGATACATCAATGGGTTGCCTGCCCCCATCTAGCCTGGGATCAAGCCTGCAACTGAGCTACATGCCTTTGAACAGAATTGAACCTGAACCCCTTCAGTCCCTGAGCTGATGCTCTATCCATTGAGCATAACCAGCTAGGGTAATGTCACAACCTTTTTATTTTCAGAAACTACCTGAGTGCCTGCCATAAAGGAGGTACTCTATGGGTAAATGAATTGGGCATCACTTGAAGGATTCCTATTTCTCATGTTTTGATGAAAGTCTTTAAACCCATTCACAATTCTTAGTGTCTCCTTATGAAATTATACTATGATTAATTTAACAGTGGAAATGATGCGCATACACATAGATATTTGTCACCAATAAGGAGCTTTATGCTCCCTGCCTGGTAGAAAAAATTACGAAGTCCCGAAGAAGTGAGAAAACTTCGTTAACAGAGAAGCAGCTATTTTGAATCTTTCGTAATATTGAGTTTCTTTCTTTCTTTCTTTTTTATGGATTAGAACAATGCTTCCCAAACTTTTTTAGTACTTAGAAAATGAATACTTGTGTTATATTGTGATAAAAAGATGAGGCTGCTTCCATTCAGGGGCAACAGAAGTTGGGACTCCAGCCATCCTAGGTCCAATGCTGCCATCTTGAGGGCTGGGATTTTACTGTCCCAGCATACCTAAAACCCATTGGAGGCTTAGGATACTGGTTTAAAAATTGCCTGGTGAAATGTATTTTAATAAACACTATCTTTATAATTATTCAAAGTGTGCACATACATTTTTGGGGACACCCTATATAGTAGCCACATTCGAAAGAGCAAAAAGAGCCCAGCTGGCCTGGCTCAGTGGTTTAGCCTTGCCCTATGGAACCAGGAGGTCCCTGTTCTAGACCCAGACAGGGCACATGCCCAGGTTGCTGGGTCAATCCCCAGTGGGGGGTGTGCAGGAGACAGCTGATCAATGATTCTCATCATTGATGTTTCTATCTCTTGCTCTACTTTCCTCTCTGAAATAAAAAATCTAAACTAATAAAAGCGGAATAGTAAAATTAACCGTTTCTCCGGGACGCCCACAGCCAATCAGAACGGCTGTATGCAAATTAGCCCAGCCAACATGGCGGCCGCCACTCACGGACCTGAGTAAACGTTTAGGCAGCGTCCGTTGCAGCAGGAGTGAAAGGGAAACTACCTGCTCGCTGGCTCCTTAGCCTTTGGCCTGAAGCAAAAACGCACATTTGCAACAATTAAGTGTAACAATTGTTTCATTATAGAAGCCTCGAGGTGAGGCAGAGGTGAGGCAGACAGGAGGCTTCGTTAGTAAAAGGCCGCCTTAAAGGAACAGCATCAATTATAGGAAACCTGCGTCCAGCCGGCCTTGCTGGGACGTTGGGCAATGGGAGCTGTGGGCAGCCTTAAAGCCCCTCACCCAGGCTGGTCAGGCACGCCAGCAGGTGGACATCCCTTGGGGGGTCCCAGACTGCGAGAGGGCACAGGCCGGGCTGAGGGGCCTCCCGAGTGCACAGAGCGGCTGCAGGGCGGGACAGCGCAGGACCCAGGACCCGTGATGGGAAAGAGGCAGCAGGGTTGGAGGGCATCGGGGAGTGGCAAAGAGGCGGCAGGGTCGGCAGCCTGCTTGGTGGGCTTCCCAGGCCCCTTGCAGGGCACCAGGAAGTGGGAAAGCAAGGTGGCGGGCTGGGGAGTGGGAAAGAGGCAGCGGGGCGGTCTCGGCCTGCTTGGCAGCTGCCCAGGCCCCTTTGCGGGGCACCGGGGAGCGGGA